>VYXF01009500.1:139576-197526 GCA_013397295.1 Polioptila caerulea
GGAGCGGGCAGGACACGGAGGCTCGGGAGCAGCAGCAGAAGGCGCTGGCCCGGAGCCCGCCGGAGCTGCGGGCCGGTGTCAGCTCTGCCCGGTCCCGCTGCTCGCAGAGGAAGGAGCTGCCCGGGCTTTCGAAGCCCTCCAAGAGTCTGAGGCCAGTTCTTGGCCTGCATTGCCTTTTTATGATGCTCTGCTTATTTGTCCTTGTAATCAGCGTGAGGTTTTGATTTCTGTTTAAGAAAGTTGCTCTAAGCCTGTTCAGCTGCTGAGTTTGCAGACTCCTAATTCTTCACTAACAGACGGAGCTCTGTAAAATCCTTACCGTGCATTCCTCAGAGACAGGTTACCTTAGCTGATCACTTAGAAAGCAGAGACCTTTTTAGAATCTTCCTTACCAATAATTAAATCACTTCAGGAACAGCTAACCTCCCCAAAAATTGCCAATGTCAGGGTTACTAGTTAAAAGTACACTAAGCCTAAATATTTATGGTAAACTCCCAGAGAAGTCCATGAAAATACTGTCTCTGTATTCAGTGCGAGTTGCAAATACCCTAAGAGCCCCCACTCCAACTCAGTGGAATACAGAGCGTAAGATACATCCATACTTAATGTACTGGAATAAATGTAATTCCATAGATTTGTTTTGACACACTCTACAAAAACATTGAAGGGCAGGTACAGATTTCCCAAGATATCTGAAATAAAATATTCAAGCCGTTTTCATTGTTGGATATTAGCCAAAATGTTAAAGTTTTCTGCGGAAAAATATTATCCCTCTTGTCCTGATCATTGAGGATAAATGCTTTTCAAGCTTTAATTATGGCCTGATTTTTCACTGAAGAGGCAAAGTTATACACTTGAAGAAAATTAACTTTTGTTCAGATGTGTTTTACTCTTTGTTAAAATGCAAGTTGGTACAACTTAATGGATAATTTACAATATTTAGCCCAGCGGTACACTGATATATTGATTTCTTGATCTTGCATCATTGATGAATGTGATTCCCTTGAAAAGAGGTGAAAAATGCCTACAGATGGACAGGCCTTACAAAGAAAAGAAAGGAGACTTTGAAAAGGTATTTTCTGGAGTAGATCAAAGCAGCCCACTGGAGTGAATTGTACACGGTGGTATTTAATTGATCTTGCTGCACCTGAAGAGAACAGGGCTCCCAGAACCTCATAATTTAAGAACTCTTATTAAACCCACATGAATTGTGCCTCAGTTTTGTCCAGGATTCTGTGGCTGCTGCACTGTCAAGCTGATTAGAAGTCCCTGGGGGGAAAGAACTAAAATGAATAAACAATCTGCAAGTGTCAGAAAGCACAGAACCATTCTGTTAGCAGGTGCTAAGAAACAATATCTACCACACCAGTTCTCAAAATTGAAGGTCCAATGGTTCCCCGATTTACTCCTTCAGTTTTTTAAAAGCTCCTCTTTGCAATAGATTGTCACATGCAGTACCTGCATGAGACTGAACTGAAGGCCATGGCAGTGGAAGCTCTTTGCCTTGAAAAGGTGTTTTAACAGCCCAGGATATTTCACTGGATTCTACACAGCAAAGTGCAGACTAGAGAAAAGGAATCTTTGAAGGATAGAACTAGATACATTTTTTGAGAAAAGCCAGCAAATACTGGAAAGCACATTTTCAGAATATTTGAAGAAAGACACCTAAAGAACAGACAATTACTCAATTCCCTTCTAACAGCTAGCTTTGAGGGGATTTCCCCATAACTCCAACTTTTCCCAGCTGTTCCCTTTTTCACCTCTTTTGGGTTTGCTAAGTACATGCAAACATGTATAAAGCTGCACTGATCAGCTGGAGCTCAAAGGAGAAGAGTCCTTTCATTACAGAGTGGTGACAAGACTGGGAAGGGAACTGGGCTGACTCTCTGAATGATCAGCAAAACTCTTCTGTCCCAAACTCAGGATCAATGCACAAAGAGGCTTCAAGAAACTGCCTGGTAATTAATTAATACATTGCCCTCAATCTAGGTTCAATTTAAATTGTGCCATTAATGTCCTTATTTTCCAAATCACTTGTTCTAGATAGAAATACACATGGATAAGTTTCTATATCAGTCCCTTTAAAAGTCCCAGTTTCATGGAAACAGTAATTTACACTTCCAGAAGTGGCTGCCATCATAAAATCAGGGTTGTATTTTGTTGCCATTGAATACCACAAGTGTAATTTTTAAATCATTATGTTTGAAGACACTCTATTAATTACAAAAAATTTAAATATGTAGTATTACATAAGCAAAGCACCTCTGATCATTCTTTTGTGCTAACAAAAATACACATTTTCAAGTCAATTAAAGTCTGTTCATTCATCTGAGAGAAGATATTTTGTTGGATATTTCACATATCATAATAAGTCTGTTGAGAGTAATTGACTGGATTTATTTGAAAACTGTAGGGCATTAATGAACACCCCAATGCAATGAGCTGCAGCTGCTTCTTGACAGCAGTGTGCAGAAAATTAGGAATTTGTTACATCTCTGATTAGCAAAGGGCTGTTTCATACCTTTTGCTACTAAGAAAGGTTATATTTCCAGAGACACTGTTCTGGTTTTTTTTTTAGTCTATGACCCACAAACTCTCATGACTGGCAAAGAAAACATTTTGACTATTCAGCTCAATTCAAGACCAACTTTAGTTGAGCCAAATTCTCCTTCCACTATTTAAAAAAAGGATAACTCAGAAGAATTGATAAGGCCCAATGGAGAACTTGCTTGAGAGAAGTCAGATGATGATTCTAAAAAGCCACCATCATTGTGTGGTAGTGATTTGATGCTTTGCCATTGATCCAGAAGTGCAGGTGCATCCACAGAATCATAAAGGTTCAAGGATCAAGTTCAGCCTTTAACCAAACCCCCCTTGTCACCCAAAGCCCAGCACTGAGTGCCCCCTCCAGGCCTTGCCTGAACGCCTCCAGGGACGTGGCTCCAACACTTCCCTGGGCAGCCTGTTCCAAACTCTACCTGCTCCCTCTCTTAAACCTAATGCCAGTGGCAATCTAGGGCTGATTTCAAAACACTCTTGGCATCAGTTATCTCTCTGAAGATGAGAGCTTTCCTAACAATTAATGCAGATAAATGTCTGCCACGTCAAATCTTATCTTTCAAAATGGACATCTCTATTCTTTTGGTTCCCTTATAGGAAAAAAAATCTCACATAACATTGACAACCAGAAAACCAAACACAACTTGGAAATCACCCAAACACCTGCCAAAAACTTTTCTGGGAGGAAATTGTCTCCTCACCTATGCTCACTGAATTTTGTCATTAATGTGCACACGTCCACTCACACTCCAAGAGAAAACAGTGTTTTCCTTGTCACAAGAAAATAGCACCCAATGGCTTAGACTGCCTGCACCTGAGGCAATTGTTAGCAAACAATTTGGATTTTCAATAGTACCTGTGCAGGTTACATTCTTGGCTCCCACTGGAAAGAATAATGAGTTATGCAATCAAAATACACTTTGGCATAAATTACACCAGTCTGCCGCCTGCTGCTCTCAAATTACAGCTGTAAAATACACTGTATTTGTCCAACAAATATACTGCTTTGGATTGCTGCAAATCTCCCTGGTTTGGGGCCAGAAGCCCGAGTCTTACCAAGGTCTGTGCTTAACATTTCCTAATTCTTTAATCAATTTTCTCTTTCTGCAGAGATCCCACCATTGTTATTGCCATGTGATTTTTACTGAAAATTCTTACAAACCAGTAGTATTATTTCCAGAGCCGATAGGTCATGAAACCCCTGAAGCTGTCATTAAAATTCAAAAACATTCTCTCATGAACTATTTCACTCTATATATACATTGCTGCAGGGTGGCTCAAAATATGACAGGTGCAAGCCCAAAAAATATACCTGACCTGCATTTTAATTTTGTCTTTCTCAAAATCATATTTCAAAAGAGTTCCCTTTCTACAAAGTCATTTCTAATAACAACATTACAAACACTTTCAGATCCATAAATAATTGCTACTGCTTTTCCAGCTCGTAATGGACTTACTTTCTTTTAAAAGACAGCTTATTGTAAAGGGCTTTTTACATTTTAAAATTGCACTTTCTTCTTAATACTTTGTACTTAATGCTTTTTGGAGAAAGGGGGCTTAAGGTTTTATTCAAAGCATATTCCTGAAATCCTTGTCTACACATAATGTGCACTCTTTAAATTGGAAAGCTCTGAGGCTCACTGGAGATGGAAGGAGCCTGCCTTTGATTGTTACTGTCCTTACTTCTCAGGAAGTATCTCCCTCCTGTTTAATACTAACAAAGTCCTACCTTTGATTATCCTTGACTTTGTTTTTTAACTTCTCTTTTCCCCAATGGTAAACACCTAGAGACTGGATTTTATGCCTCAGGATTGTGCTTTACTCCAGTATTACAGATAAAATCCCAGAAAACACTAGAAGCATGTTAATAGAGAATTCCAAATTATTTTAATGAGGCCAAAACCTCATCCTACACATTTTTGTTTTCCTTGCCATTTAAAGCACTGAGACCTTTAATTTCAACAATTACATAAACAGGCATAAGATTCTCAATTTAAATATTATACAGTCAAAAATCTGCTCTTGGAGCCTTGAGCTCCCTGGCACAGGTTTGGATTCTTGGTAAAGGAGATACCAGCTGGGAAAATCAGCAGTTCCTAGTGGCTCTTTGGGACTGTGGAGTTAGCCTGGCACACATCCATCCTGCCATCCCAGTGTGAAGGGGCAGGAATGAAACACCCACATGGTTCAGAACGTCCCTCTCAGATGCACAAGGTGTTCCAGGTCATGGAGTCTCTACCAAGGTTTTGCAGGCAGCTTGTAGGATCAGGTAGGGTGGGCAAATCTACGTAAAACTCGGGGGTCACACTCACACTGATCTCACTCAGCTCCCATAAACATTTGCCCAGAGACAAGTGGCCTTGGAGATACTCAGAACATGGAAAAGCAGAGCCCTGCTCACCTGATCCAGTTTGGAAGTTTGACAAGATGAATGTCACTGAGACTTTCCACAGGGAATAATTAAGGTTGGAAAATCTCCACAAAGTGCTATTCCATAACTGCACTCAGCAATATTAAATTTACCTGGTTTGGTTAGAATTTTAATTTTAGGGATCCTAATTCTAAATTAATTGTGGGCATTTTATAATTGAGGGGAAAAAATAAACTCTCAACCTATCAGTTCCTTCAGGAAAATCAGAAACAATAATTAGATATGCTGTAATTCCATCTCTAGACCCATCACATAAGAGAGTCTTATTAAACAGCTCAGTCAGGGGTGTTAGAGTTTGCAATTTTAGTGCCATTCTAGTAATAAAGGAAGTTTGATTTGATCCTCTCAGCTCCAGCTCCTAATATCTGCCTTTCAGTAAAAGAATGTCTCATTTGTGCAATATGTTCTGCGTGGGTTAGCAGCAGAAAAAGAAAGAAAGACTCTTTTGGAACCACGATGCTTGACATTGAGAATATATTCATATTTGTACATGTGGTTTGTAAAGGGCTGTTAGTGCCATAGCACAGTAAATCCCTGTGGCCATGGGTCACTTACTGTTTCCCACAGAAACCATTTATTACACTACTGTATATTTTTCTTTCAGGGACCATGTCTTCACCAAACTTTATCACCTCCATAGTATTTGAAGTGTGTAACCTGGCTGAGGAGAGGCTCACTTATTTTCCTGTTTTGAATCCATTCCAAATTAAGAACTGGTACTTTAAATTACTGGTTTACAAATTCTTACATGGAAATATGAAAGAGATCAATTGATCCAGAAATAATATATCTAAAGGAGAATTGCTTCCAAGTTCTCTGCTGTAGCCAGCACCACACAAACCTGTTATGAATTTCAATATGAAATGCAGATGAATGCTGTCAGAAACTGGTAAAAGACTGTCATGCCACAAAACTCAAGACAGTACAATGTCTATTTGAGAAGAATTAGGTTTCTTGAATCTTGATTTGGAAAACTGGGTTATTTCTGAAGAAGTTATTCCAAGCAGCTCTAAATTAGAGGTGAAATAAAAATTCATTTCCTATTGCTATGTAGTGCCATGGAAACCTGTAAGAACATAGAGCTAAGAACATATTTCATATTTTCCCTGGGAACTTATCTGCATTTGGAGAAAATTACAAAGTAAGTAGCAGAAATGCAGACTCACAGGAAACACAGAGGGGTCTCTATGATTTCAAATCATACCAGCACCTGTCATTCAACCTCCAGGCTGAGGAGAAGCAGAAGGAATTCTGAAATGCTGAACCCCAGACTGGTGCTCTGGCAGCTTTCTGTGGCTGATCAGCTTTGTGGCCAGCCCCGCTTCTATTACCTACTTTGCAGTGAGCAATTATGCTTAGTTGTGATTATGGTTGCCCAATAATAAATACAGCAGAAAAAATAATCAAGCAATATGAGGACTGGGTAACTTAGAGACATTTCAAATTTCAAAGTTATTGAAAATTACTCATGAAGAAAGAAAATGGTTTGCCATTCAGAAGTGTCTATGATTACAGGCATTTAAATTATTTAAGTGACTTTCAAAGTTGCCAGCGTAAGTTGAATTCCCAGATTTGGGGAATCTTAATGGGGTTTCCTTTCCAGATAACTGCCTAAAAAGAACAGAGACCCTAAATGCTTATAACAAGAGCAAAATGAGGAATTATTCACCACCATGATCTGCCTCCTAGCCAGTTTGCAAGCTGCAGTTCATGCCATGTTTACTACTAAAACAAAGTTAAATTGCCATAGCACCCAGGACAAGAACAGAGACAAACTGTGAAATGCTGAAGAGATGAAGGAAATTTGTGATCCTTGATCAGCTGATTTGAGCACTTCTTACACCTTGCATGTTCAACACCAGCTGCAGATTGCAGTGACATCTGACTGTTCCCCATGTTGAAACTTCACATGAGCCAAACTGCACTGAAAGGGAGAGCTCATTCTGTCACAGCACTGCATCAGAATGGTCAAATACCCAAAACACAGGTTTTGCCTTTGCCTCTTTACACCTTGCTGTAAACAGCTCTTTATACATGTAAAAGGAAATCATATGTGAGAATTTTTACTTTTTTTTGACTGCTCACACTACAATAAACTGATTGGAAAGAAGTCAAACTCTGTATACAACTGGGAGCTTAAGAAACTGCAGTGCAGGAAGAGTTTCACCCAGTGGCAGCTTGCCACTGGAATGATTTTAGGCAATTATAGAAAATGGACACTCCAGGTAAAAGTTTGTTGCCAGTTTTCCAGCTCCAAAGGGTGGGCAATTGGCTTTGGCAACACCGAACCAGACGTGCTCCTGCCTGTATAAAGTTCCTGGGAAATAATTGGGAAAGAAACCCGGGGAATTTGGAAACATCCATAGTCATTGTGCTGTGCCTCCATGCAGATGTAGGATGCTTCAGAAGCACGTGCTGGCAGGACTGAGAGTTTTTAAAAGGCTTTAAAGAAGGGAAGTGGCTTATTCAAGCAGTGGACAATATTGCAGGGTTTGCTTGGGGCCCGGCTCCTAAATAACAGGGAAAAATACCTGAAAGCAGAAGCGTGTTCTCCTGCTGTTCAATGTGTTTCCCAGCAGGTTGTACATGAGGAAATAGGCTTCAAACTCTGCTTCTGGCTTAAACTAGAGGGAAGTGATAAAATAGATCCACTCAATGGCAAAATACTTCAGGATAAAGTCTGAAGAGAAGCCAGCCTCACTCTAAAATTACACTTGAACTGTGTAACATAGGAGAGTTTAACCCATAAAACTTCACATCATTTAAGACCACTTCACCCCCAGATGAAGAACACAGGCTTCTAAACCATCAAATGGGAGAAAAATTAAGTAGCAAACCCTGCATTATTACAGATAATTTCCCTACCCTTTATTTACTTACATGTTGATAGACCTGAAATCACTGTTTCCAGGATGTTTGTGGGAAATACAAATAAAAATTACTTCATTGAGCATCTTTAATACCCCCAGTAAGGCAGCAGATACCAGGCAGTTCAGGGAAAATTCTTAGCCAATTACTTAAGCAAAAAACAACCTGGATGAGTAGTGTATATGGAATAAAATATCAAACAGTCCTTTACCTTTAGCCTTGAAAATGTTGCTGAGTTTTTGTTTGAGGAGTTTTTTTTCATATCATTTTGTGTGATATGATTGCTGAGATGTCTTTGAAAATCTATGTAGGACTAGACTTTGAAAGTCTGTTTAGGACAGGGAAGACAAAAAGGGCCAAGGTGAAAGAGTTTTCACTTCCAAATTTCTTCAGGGATTAACAGAATCAGCACTTTAACTGTTTGGTTTGTCCTTAGGGCTTGCAGCAAAACTAATGTGATATTTCACTTCTCAAAACTCAGCTGTCAGTATCGTAAGGGTTACATGAAGTCACAAGTGAACAATATGCACAATATTTCAAGGACTTGCTATCAGCCTGCAAAACACCATTCTGTCACTGATAGTTAGTGATAGCTCTCTGATAGTAAACAGTTTTCAAGAGACACCCCTAAATTTCTAGCAATACCTCCTTCATTTTCATGTCAATTTGATGGATCTCTGTGCACAAAATAAGAAACATATTTAAATAGAAATTAAAGGGACATTTTCAAGATAGCCAGCCTGAGCAGCCTAATGGAGGAGTAAATAGAGACCAGGAGAGCAATAGTGAGTTCTAAATCTGACATAACTGTGCACATTATCAGCAGCATCACACCCAGTATTTGCACCATACACAAGCCAGAGCTTTCCTCAGATGACTTTACTAAAGCAGAAGCAAACAGACAGGGGGATTTGCTAACAGGTCAAGCCAAACCAAGAATATTTCCTTTGTCCTTGTGAGTCCTGCTTCTGTTTCCTCAGCTGTGCTTCTTTTCATAGATGAGTTTGTTTATAGCATTAAACAAACCTGAGGTACAGCCACCATACTATGCTATTTTTTAGATGGACTCTAGCACTGGTTTTGGCTGAAGTAGAATTCATTTTTTCATAGTGGTGTGGTGCTGTGTTTTGGATAATTTGGGGGTTTTTTAGTGCTGAGCAGCAGTTACAGTCAAGGCCTTTCCTGCTTCTCACACGGCCACAACAGTGAGAAGCTGGCAGTGCACAAATTGGGAGGGGACACAGCAGCAAACCCAACAGACCCAAGGGATATTCCACAACACATGGCACCATGTTCACTGCACAGAGCAGGAGGAAGGACATTCAGAGCAATGGCACTTCTCTTCCCAAGTCACCATTCCGTGTGATGGAGCCCTGCTTCCCTTGGGATGGCAGATTGCCCACCCATGAAAAGTGCTGAATGGATTCCTTGATTTGCTTCACTTCTGGGTGCAGCTTTTGCTTCACTTACTAAGCCATCTTTACCTCAACCCCCACGTTCTCCCTTCTGCTCCTCTGACCCTCTCCACCACTCCAGAAGGATGGAGTGAGGGAGAGGCTCTGTGGGGCCAAGTTTCCTGCTGGGCTTAAACCAGGACAGCTCCAAGACTGTGCCTGAAGCTCATGCTGAGTTTGAATGCATGCCAGAAATAGCTTTTAATACACAGATAATCCAGGCAGCTCACTAGAAGGTGTTTCCTTTCGTTCCACCAATTTCACTCCATCACACCTTTCTCCAGGGTCCCTTGGTGCTGAAGCACCTCCTGTCTTCAAAAGGTCTTCATCAAACTAAGCTCTGGTTTAAGTCCTCTTGGGTAACCTTGACAGGGACTGAATTTGCCAGAGAAAACTGCTGCTCCCTTCTAATTGTTGTGAGAGAAATATGTATTGGCTTGAAGTAATCCCATGATCAATATATAATATTTCAAGCACAGCAGATAGCTGGTGCTCTGGAAACTGAGCCAGCAATGCACAATACTGGACTCCTCCATGCAGATAACAAACTCTGATTGTTCAGAGACATGCTCCGTGTTTGCAGCTCTAAACCTTAGAGGCTGCCTGCAAAGCCAGTGCCACAAATTACCATCACAGATCCCAGCAAAGTTAACTTCTGTGGAAACCCAAGAATTTGAATGGCCTTTTCCAAAGACTTCCTTCTTGCACGGGGTAAGACAGACGTATGGAATAAGAGAAATTAAAAGGAAGTTTTAAAATCATTTGTGCTGCCAAAAATGCAACATTAACCTGAACACTGTATAGGTGATAAAACTATTTTATAAGCACTAACAGAAATCCCATATTGTCTATTAAAAATTTATCACCAACGCTAAAATTTTATTTCTTCTAGAGCATAAAGCATAATTGAAAGGAATAAACAAAGAGTTAGGTTAATAGTGCCCAGCAACAGAACAAACTTCAGTCTAAAGAACTGTGAAAAGCAAGATAATGAATACATTTTAAATCATGCTGCACAACGGGAATTTACTCAAAAGTGATATTGAAGTGTTGCAAGGTTCATTTTCCAGGTGTTTTTACAGATATCTCTGCACAGCTCTGCATGTGCTGTTTATTTCCTGGATTGAGTTGGGCTCCACTTTTTCTTGCCTAGAAAATGGTGAGGCGGGGGGGGGTGTAAATAGATTGTACTGATTTATTATTTGAAACTCATCAAGGAACTTTTCTCCTAAGCTTAAGCATTGTGTGAAGGTGTTGAACAAGAATTATATGATATATGATATGATACATGATATGAGGCTACACAATTAATTTTATTTTAAAGACTAAATGAATTTGAAGCAGAGTTTGAGGGCAGAAATTGCCTTCAAACCCACATACCAGTTGTCTACTAGGCCGGTGTATGCAGTGTTGAAATCATGAGGAAGGAGAACTGATATTTGCAGATTTAGTGCCATCTGGGAAAGAAATTGTCTGCTTGTTTAAGATTGTAGTTTTGCAAAATATTTCATGAAAGATAATTCTGTGGATTAACAGAACATCCTGTTGCAGTGGGCAGAACAAAAGATTTACAGGACCTTTTTTTAGGATAACTAACAAGTCATTCAAATTCATAGAATTTATACTTTTTTTGCCACATATTCATATACAACACTGTGTAAAAGTCACATCCTTCCCCTTTCCATAACAAACCATGGCTGTGGAGAAGAGGGAAAACGTTGATGTAAAGTGAATTATTCAAGCTCAAGGAGAGTAAATTCACGTTATTCAAATGAAATAAGTATTCAAGGACAGAGACCAAACCTGCAACTTAAGACACCAAGAGTTTTCTGGTTATACAGGGTGCACTGAAATCTAATGACTCCTCCAAAATCAGCTGGGTGGAAAATGGGATTGTTCCCATTGACTTCAAAGCACTTTGTACCAAGCCCTAAGGAAGATGGGAAAGCCTCAAGGATGATAGAAGACTTGGATGAAAAAAATTTACTGCACTGGTATTTTTAAGGGGAGATAACATCAAGAGAAATTTGAAAACCAACACAAGAACAACATAACAGTGAGAAGTACAAGGGAGGTTTTAACAGTTTAAAAAATGTCCTTGTGGAAAGATAGGATAAGGTACAGAGAAACACAAAACTATTTCTAGTAAGAGGGAACTGAATTCAGTAATTTGTAGTAGCCCTGATTAGAATTTTAGCATGACTTTCATCCTGAAATAGAAAGAAAAGGAATGTGAAGTATGAATTATCCACGTGATCTGAATCAAATTTTCATATTGAATTTCCTAGCATTTGCTGGCTTGTCCTACTTATTTCAGTCATTTAAATGTGCTCCACCAAATTAATTTCATTTAAAACATTTAAGCTGGTTTTGTATTTTTTATTTGCAATACCACCCAAACCAAGTCTCACCATCACATCTCTCGTGGTACAATGTGACTCTTTTGTACAAAAAGACCAAAGCAAAGCACACAGAGGGCTAAATGCCTGTTACCTGAAACAGCCCGTGTTTCCAACAGATCCTATTTCAAGGTAAATAAAGGCCCATTTAGCAGCACTGGCTTTTAGTTAGCTGTACAATTTACCTTGCTGCAGGTCAAAGCTTTCAAGTTGTCACAGAGCGAGAGCTTGCAGGGGCTGTTTACTTCTTAATACAAGGTATTACACTGAACAAAGACAAAGCTCCTTCTTCCTCAAGGTGTCTAGCAAGTGTAAAAATATCATTAACACAAGATACAACACGGCTTTTGAGGCAGAACAGTCCCATGGGTGCATCCCAGAGCTCTGCTGCCACATGGGCTGACAAAAGGTCTGGCTATCAAAAAATCTTCATGTAACAGCTTTATAACAGAAGATATACTGCACTGCAGGGAAACTCTAGATGGAATAGCTATTGATTGAGGCTGCAATCAAAAATGGGAGAGTCTGGAATTTATTTCTTCCTTTTGCTACTGGTTGGTTTTGAAATGTCATGGAAATCCCTTTTGCATCTCCCTGCTGGGAGGAGTGTCTCCTTCAGTACTTGTGCAGTACCTGACAGGAGGGATGAGAACAATGAGTAATTTACTCCTGGAGTAGCAGCAATTACATCCCAGGGGAGGAAATTCATGGGATGCACATAGCTGTGAAGAGCTGGATTCCTTCCTCAGCCCCTGCATGCCAGTACTTACAATTCTGTAATCAGTTTTTGGCATTCAACAGTTCAACCATCAAGTCTGTCACCAGAAGTACCTGGTGGGTCACAGCCCCCTCTACCAAACATCACTGAGAGAAAAAGTGTGAGTTCTTGGTGGAAGGGCAAGGCACAGCTGGGCTGCTCCTCAGCGGGTCCCAGTGAAAATGCCAGCACCCAGCTGGGGGCTGGGCTAACACACAGCATCACCAGCACAAGGGACACGCAGCTTGAGCCAGGCACTGCAGTTCTCCAGGTCTCCCCCACACAGAAGATAAAAGGTTCCCTGGATGGCTGCAGTGGCATGTCCAGCTGTCCTGGCTCTCTGGCTGCGTGCAGTTGGGTTCCTTCTGAAGGGGACTGAACCAGCAGCTTTCCTTTAAAGCACCCCAGTGTACGGCTGACTAGCTTGGAGTCAGCCACTGCACCTACAGCCTTTTCCCTTCAGAAACCCTCAAGCCGTGTGTTCATGGGGTGACAGCAATCAGAACAAACTCTTGGATCACATGTAATAGAGACACGCAGAATTCCAGCAGTAACTGCCTCGATGAACTTACAATACTGCTGTGAAATGCTAAGTGTAAACAAAGCCACAATTCACTGACTCCAAACTGTGCTACGTGGTGAATTCTGGGTCTCTGTGGCCATTTCAAAATTTGCCATCATTGGAGTAATAACAAAAGATGTAAAAGTAATCAATGAGAGCACTTTTTTTCTAAATTGCCCTGATTAATTTGGAGGAGTACCAGGTAACAAATGCAAAAACAAAGTATTATTCAGAGAGAAGTGGAAAATTCCCATTTGAGTCAAGTACTGGGATCCTGCTTAGGTGGAACACATTTTATTTAAAATAGTGACATTTTCTACTCAGGAGAACCAGTTTCAAACTGAAGTCTCACTACTGAGTTTAAATCAAGTTATGAGTGACAGCCATCCCATATATGCCTTTCTCTTCTGAATATTTTTTCAATGGCTAATCTTTAAAGATGTCACAAAGACTGTCTTCTTCTTTTATGGTCTTTTTTTCTCTTCATTGTTCTTTGTAAAACTTTTTTCCCAGAGACATTGTTTGGTCTATAAGTTCCAGACTGCTCTAATTTGCCTTGCTGGGACATTCTAATTTTCTGCTCCTTCCTCAGTCATCCAGGGTCTGACTCCCATTTAATTCCCACCAAGGGATACTGTGGTTAACCAGTTCTAAAGAACCCTGTTGTAGTTTATAGAGTGGAATTCTGCACCACTGCATCCAATTGCTCCCAAGCTGCTGGATGGATTTTTGGGAATGCAGTTAGAGGGGTGTCCTTCTAAGGACAACAGGGAGAGGCAGTGCCCAGGACATGCTGAATCACTGCTCACCCAGTGCATGAATACCATTGTCAAAAACAAAGGCTTCAAACTGAGAGGCGAGGAGAAATGAAACAATTCTGGAGATGAGAGAGGGATTCCTATGACTCAATTTTGTGAAAGATGTGAAATACTCCTGAAATGAACACTTGAAACTTACAGGAAATTTCTCCTCCTTCGGAATGTGAGTCCCATTGTCATCACCTCCCTTTCTCATAATTTAGCCTCACATTTCCTGTTGTTTCAGGCAGCCATTGATGTAAGAATGGAAAGCAGTTTTTACTTCATAAATTAGGACCTTACCTATGGGTCTGTATTATTAATAAGGAATACCTGAGCTTGCATATTGCTTTCTTCATCCCTATCCTTTGAATCACTGACTCGTAAACTTCCAGGGGAATTGATCTATACCCTAAGTCATTCCTTGGACAGGCAGTGAACAATCTAAAGGGAAAAAACCCTAACTGCATAAAAAATTCATTGAATAGCAAACACAGCCTCCAAAGCAGCAGCATGTTCACAGGCTATTCTTAGTCAAGACAAAGGGTAGGTTCATGGCTAGGACAAAGAAAACAGCACCACAGCTTGTTCAGGCAACAAAGGGCTGTGTGGAGACTGTTTCCACTATTTCACCTAGAAATAAAATATTTCCTGTACTGACACAAGAACCCCAGGGTCAATGTCTCAGGTCCTTTTGCAGTGGCCTGCACTTGCTTTATCGTGACACAAAATGCAAATTGAAAACAATAAGCCCAGAACTGGCATAATGTAGGGAACTGAGAATTACACTCTCTGCAGTCAAAATCACATCATTACTATGTCTAGTTTGGCTTTGCAAAGTCATTACAAATTCCTCTGCTTGAAGTGGTGTATCAGGGCATACTTCTAATAAAATGTTCCTGAATTAATTTAATGTGTGTTTATACATTTTAGATATCTTAGCATATTATCTTAGATATCTTTATACATTTTAGATATCTTATAACACAAAAGAAGTAAATGGTTAAAGAGTTTGAGGTTGGTAGCACCCATCATTTCCTCTATCACTTTTCTATTATCCACATCAATGCAAGCCCCCAGATGGCCACTTTTCAATAGAACAACACTACAGGAACACTTCCTTCAAGAATAAAAATCTTTACCAAGAATCACCAAGCTTAGTGGCAATAACAGGACAGAATTATTGGCTGTGTACTTGCACTTAATGTGTTTAGTGAATACTGAATTTTTGAAGGGTCTTAGCAAAGGATCCCACATTTGTGTTCATTCAAATTTCATTCAAGGAAGAGGAGGAGACTTTCCCACCTGCTTTCCAGCACACCAGTGGGCCATGGAGGGACCCATCCATTTGTCATTCAGAGTATGACAGAGAGGAACTTCCATCAGCTTTCCACCAAGAGACAGAGTGTTCCCCAAGTCCCAACTAAATATGCCAACTAAATTGTGTGAAAGGAAAATCCTAGCAATTCCCAATGCTGATGTAGTAGCACTGAAATGCTAATCTGGACATTAATTAATGCTAAATTAGTTACAGTGGAATGAAATTACATCAACATGAAAATCAAAGGAGCTAAGGGTAATCTGCCACATAAGTTAAATATTTCTACTTTACATGGGAATTGTAACAAATTATTTTTGTGTCAAATTAATTGATGCCAAGCAACAGTGAAATTCCCTTGGAAGTGAATATTGCATTCACATTCTTTTCAGTAAAAACCCTAATTGCATTGTATGCTGTTAACATAAGAATAAGATTCCCTCAGCCTGTACATGCCAGCTCAAAATATCATATCATACATTGAGGGCAAAGCCATTTACCACCATCGTCCAGAAAAAGGGTGAAATAGGAATTTTAAAAGCTCTGCCTATACTTTATTTTGTGAAAGTACCTATCACCTAAGTGGAAGCTTTCATCTTGGGGAAAAATTTATATTGGCTTAAAACACCTAGAAATAATCTTGGCAGTTCATACTTGCTTTGATTTAAAGAATCTACTCAAATGGGAATTGGTGTAAAACAATCACTGCTACAATATTTTGACTTCTTCAAGTGATGATTATTAAAAACATATTCTAGCTAATATCAAAATGAAGACCTGTAGTCAAGGGAGATAAGCACTTTGAGATAGTCTATATCCTTATCAGTATATATATAAAACCTGTCTTACAGGCAATATCTACACCTTGTACACTATTTACTGCTATTATATAAAGAATCCACAAACAGAAATTCTAGTTACGCACATCCTTGCCTGAATACAAGCTGCAGGTCTCAAAAAAACCTTCCCTTGTTAGTGTTTGTGCAGCAATTGTTCCTGAAATTCATGAATGGATTTGATGCAACTCTAGGTTGGAATAGGTATCCGAGGTCCATGGGGTGAATAATCACCTTCAGTTTTCAGTGGGAGCCAAGTCAGAACTGGAGGAGTCAGATTCCACTTTCACTTTAGATTTTCCCAGTAATAGTGAGATGTCCAAGACTATTCCAAGCCCAGTTTTATTAGGACACATAATCCTCCCTCCTTTTTCAAAAATCTGACTTACATTCCATTGATTCAGTGAGCATGAGTGATTAATGAGGCTTAAGGTCCAGGTGGAAAAACAGAATTACCTGGCAGTGGGGCAATCCATCCATCATCACCATGGATTCTGACTGCTTCAAAGAGTTTCAGGTTTGCTGAGAGGAACTGCACACACTTGACAACACAACACACTGCCTGCAAAAACATCCTCATCCACTTCCAATTCAAGAGGTCTCATTTATTTTGCCATTATACCTTCAAGAATGAAGAACTGATCTCCCCAAGCACCTCAAAAATAACTTATAAGAATTACTGAATTCATGACTCAAAAAGCATCACAATATTCCTCATACAGTATCTGAATAAGACATTGATCTACCATTCTGACTTGGCTTTTCCCTTTAGTTTTATTCCAATTAGTAAATTACTCCTTTCTAGAATCTCCTCTTACCTGGAAATACGAAAATAAGAGCTTAAAAACAGATGTGATTAGAGCATTCTGTGGAAAATTCTATCATAATGAACTGAAAAAGCATTCTTGAGTTACATAAAGTTTTTTGCCAACCTAGTATGTAACAAAAATACATTTGAGTAGTATCAATATTTTACAATAAATCTCACTGGAGGATGTTTTTAAGTCAGTATAGGCACTCATCCTACATCCCATTCTTATAAATCAAATATGCTTTGGAAAAATGACACCAATATTTTGGACATGCAAATATATACTTCACTTTAATCACCAGGCTTCCTTTACTCAAACATTTAGACTAGAAAGCATTACAGGAGTTACACAATAGGTACCATTTTCAACAGTTTATGGCACCAAAATGGACTTTTGCATCTGTCCGTAAGAGAAGAGTGGATTGGGCACCTACAGAATATTTTGAAAGGAAAGTGCAAGCAGAGTTTGCTGTATCATTTTACCATGGAAGCAGGAAGATTGCCACATCAATCACAGATTATCTTTCCATCTCTCCATAATTGTGCTTTGAAAATCTACAAACCTCTTTTTACAAACAAAACAGAGGGCCAGGTTTTTTTCCTTTATTCCCACTACTTCATGTCATTCTAGACCTGCAGAAGAGCTATAAACTGGGATTATCAGGTTGGTTGGACAGGTTTATAGCTGCTTTATATCCTTGCAATAGTAGATATGAAGCAAAACATAGTCAAATTTGGGCCTGAGGCTCTAAACATTATTCCAGATACAGAGCTAACTTTTAAAATGTGGCACATTTAAAGCTGCAGACAGCTTGAAAACAGCCATGTGGCAAGGTATATATTATTTCTTTCATCTCAATGCAGTATTAACACATAAAACTTCTCTGGCTGGATGCTAGCCCATTTAACTGCTTAAGGGCTGATGGTTTCCTTTTCTGGTTTATTTATCTACTAAAAATAGAAGAGTAAAGCTAATTTTCTTACTAATTTGAACATTTAAGCATATGAAGAGGTACATAAAGTCCTGCTTTCCTATATAAAGTCCTAAATTCAAGCTAAGGTGACAGTAAAACAAGACTGTCCAGAAAAGAGTTTCAGTCAGAATTATTTGTTGAATCCCAATCGCAGTCTTTAGAGAACGGGAAATGCCACACAGGAAGTAGCAGACGATGGAAAACCCTTGAAATGTCTCTAAATTCAGTTTGAGTAATTCCTTCCTGAGTTCAGACATATTTGGTGAACCAAGTTCTAGCAGACCTTCCAGTCAGAGTAACAGCTCTACACATGCAGCATTTACAGTTAACCAGGTGCATACAACATCAGGATGTTTCTGATTTGTATCAGTATATTTGCTCTAAGAAACCCTCATTTCAGTGGGAAATACTGGGAGAAAAATCAGCAAAGATCTTGGCTTATATGTTTGGGTTTACAATTCATAGATGAGTAAATCACCTATTCCCTCACACCCTGCAGTTATTTACCAAACACAAGTGCGAAGCTGATGGATACAGAGATGAGGCTTGCTGGCCCCTCCCTCTGAAAAGGCACATCCATAGATAATGATGGGAACTGCCATCCTTGGTGTGTTTGCTACCCAACAAACGCTGGCGTATTTAAAAGACTGAGAACTAAAAGTGGGAAGGTCTGGAGGTGTGTTCTCTTGCTTCACCTACCAAACAACATTCACCAATGTCTCTTACAGCTCCATTCCTAACCTGAAGTGAAACTGAATTAAAAATAGTACTGTTAACATTTTTAATAAATATACATCTTCATTAAATTTATTGTAGATTGCTCATTTAGTATTCTCTGGGACCAAGGTAAAAGACATTAGTGTCAATAGATTAAAAAAATATTTTTTACCATTTAGAACGTTTGATATTTCTGTAAAATTCTTGCTTCAGTCGAACATTGAGAGATTTACTCTGTGGCTTAGGTGGCAATGCAAGGTGTCACCAGAAGTGTGCATTCTATCACCATCTGTGGNATAAAATTCTTGCTTCAATCAAACATTGAGAGATTTACTCTGTGCCTTAGGTGGCAATGCAAGGGGTCACCAGAAGTGTGCATTCTATCACCATCTGTGGAAACCAGCTGGGGCAGTTTCTTTATCTCTTCCATGACCCATCCTCCCTCCAGGGAGAGATCTTCTGCTCATGGGCCACTGAGTGTCACTGATAAAATTCCATCATCCCACTGGGAAATGCTCCATCCAAGGGGAGCAGCCAAGCATTCCTACCTGGATATAATCTGAGACCTGGAATACCATGGTACCTTTTTCCACTGGATTCCCAGAGGAAGACCAGACCCATCTACACCAGCACTTCAGAGGAGACCCACACCCTTCTCCAGGATCACTGCCCCAACAGAGCCACACCTGCCACTGCAGGAGGGCTGCAGCCCCCAGTGAATCAGACTGGTACCAACACCCAGACCCACAGGGTGTCAGGTTGGATTCTCTGTCAGTGTTTTTTTTGAACTACTGCATTTTTACCTTAATTTTCCTAATAAAGAACTGTTCCCATCCACATCTCTTTGCCTGAGAGCCTCTTAATTCCAAAATTATAATAATTCAGAGAGAGGGGGTTTGCATTCTCCATTCCAAGGGAGGCTCCTGCCTTCCTTAGCAGACACCTGGCGTTCCAACCAGGACACACTGGTTTGCTTTCAATTCACCACACTCTGATTTAAAGTCACTGCATGCAACGGGACAGTTCACAAATATCTCCATGCATTTTTGCTCAGGTAGAGATAGGAACTTATTACTATGAGAGCATCAGAAATGTAAAGATAAAATTTATTTGCTCTTCATGCTCTTCCAAGACAGAGAATTAATAACTGCCTCTGAGTATGTCATGCAGATTACTTTTATATGCACAAGAACTTTTTGAAAATACATATCTTCAAGCAAAACAGCTTGGGAGGATAGATCAGATTTGTCTCAACATTTCCATCTCTTATAAATGAAGACTTTAATTTTTGCATCTTCTATTCCTTTGCTGTTGCTCAAGCTAGAAAGTCATGAAACACTTCAGGCAGTGCATCCTGGCCAATTAGCAAACACGGTGTTTTCTGCTTGAAAGCACTCATGGCTCCTCTGTATTCACAGCATGATGTTCCAATTCCAAACCCTTAGTTCTCTCAGGTGGCCTAAAGAAGTGGATGACATAAATTTTTCCTACTGTCAAGTCAAAATCTGTAATTTGAAAAAATACATGCCTGAATTCTTGTTAGTGCCATTCAAGTGTCTTGCTTTCCTTCTGCACAGAAAAGCACTTGGGAGGATCTTTTCTGCCATCACAGCTGACCTAATAACTACAATATTCACTGTGTGACGCTGCCTTGTTCAAAAGCAAAATAAATAATTTATGATGGCTGATCCTACAAATAAGACTGCTGAGTACAGATGGATTATTTAAATCTACCTCATTTTAGGGCCATCTTTCTCAGTTATTTACATGTCAAAGTTGAAGTTCTTGAAAATGTGTGTGGAAAACCTGTGGACTACCCCATATGGATTTTAAAATCCTATTCAATGTAAGACTGAGATAATACTGGGTTGAAAACCAGATTTGTTTGAAATCTTTCATAAGTGCATTCTTATTACTTTCTTCTAATTCAAAGATTTCCCCAACAAAGTACTTCAAATTTTCAGCTGTTTTTCATCCATCAAATACAACAGAAGTAACCAAATAAAAAAAATAATTAAATGTTAAGAGAAGATCTTAGAAACTTGACCTTAAACTGTGCTAAGGTGATGGCTGTGTACTTACCATAATGCACTGAGCCACCTTCAGAGGTGCAAGAGATAGAAAGTTACACAACGGGTGAATATGAAAGTTGGGTTTCTCTAAAACCAAACCCAACTCTCCCGTGAAGGAAGCTGGGTCTGCTGTCCTTCAGGGTGTGCCAAACAAACCCCATTAAAAGCTCCATGCTTGCAGTGCTTTTGTCAGATTGAATGAGGAGATTCTCACATTGTTCTGAGACTGAGCTGTACTTTGCAGAAAAGGGCTCGAAATGGTACCTGATTCAGCACTCATCCCCATGGAGGAAGGCATTTGGGCACTGTAGACAGCCAGCCACGATTAAATCTGGGTTACACATCACTGATCACATTTAAACAAGGCTTTTACGCACATTTACACAAGGCAAAGCTTTTGATATCGTTCCAAAATAAAAATCGCTAAAACTTTGCAGCTGTAGAATTCATTTAATAAACTATAGCTCCGAGAATGGTTGCCAGATTTCCAGCTAGACTTTCATGGCAGAATTTGATTGGGTGTTTAAAGAATAACAATGGTCATGTGGCATCTGTGAGAAAGCATTAGTGCCTCTGAAAATAATTATGCTTGTGCTTTAGCAAAGTAGTGAGGATGGGACCCAAAACGTGGATCTTTAGATAGCTTAACATATGTTTTCAGAAGATTTTAGATGTCCAAAATCGAAAAGTAAGTCACAAAACCCAAGGACTAACTTCTGTACACACCAAAATTTTGGCAGAAATCCTACTCATGGATCCAAAGTCACGTTTTCCCTTACACAAAATTTTCTTTGGTGATTTCAAACAAACTTCAAGGCAGACCTGAAAAATAGAGAAAGCTAACCCCTGCCATTTTGTCCCCAGTACAATGTTGTCTACTCTTGTCATACCTAAAATACATTCATGCTGATTTTTTTACAGTCTTTAAACTTTTAACATCCCTCCAGATATGAAAATTTAATTTTGGAAATGCATAGAGAAAATTCTGGCATGCTTCATGCAGGATTTCAGTGCCCAGTTTCTGCCTTAAGGTGATAAACGTTCACCTATTACTCCTGTTCAGAGTAAATAAACCACACCTTCACAATCAGACAAATGCAATCTTCTTTAAAAAGCATAAAAATCCCCAAACAACCCAAAACCAAAATTCTTGTGTAGTAGTCTGGGTTTTGCAGCTCTCTTTGGAAAGAGTCTTCAGAGTGCCTACCTACATTTTGCCCAAGGGTGTTTAGATTCCTGTCTCTCTGGTGAGGATTTGACCGTTTATCTTGGGGTTAGTCTAACATGGGGGGCAAAGAAAGGCTTTCTCAGGCCCTCGTGCTCAAACTCTGCTAGAAAAGGTATTACAGCAGGTACAGAAATAATAAAAACTAAGGAGAAGAGTGAGAAAGGAAAGAGGATGAAAGCAATAGGGCAACATTTCCATCAACTTATACAGCTGCAGCCTAATTAAATTTTAAGTGACCTTACTTTAAATTCTCTGACTGAACAGCACCCAAAGGGTTGCCAAGCAGTGCAGCAGGCTCCTGTGGAAGGAGCTGAGCCTCTGCCCCTGGGGGTATTTAAAAGTAAGTGTGGTTCTTACCACCATGGTTTAGGGGCAGGGTAACAGTTGGACTGTCCAAAAGGTCTTTTCCAACACAAACTCTTCCATGACCTTGAGAGAGGACAATTCAGGCTTTACAGAATTGCTGTTTTTAGGTCTGTGTTACGTTGAGACATGGTCAGAACAGCTCTTTAAGGCCAAACCAACGAGAGCTCAGCATTAGACTGATGAGGAGATTTTTAATCTCGGGGCATAAAACACACCACAATAAATACTTTGGGAGGCTTCTGGAACTCACTGAAATACCAAGTCCTGTCTCATGGGGTGCCCTGTGTTTAATGCAGGGTAGGAAAACCCTGAACACTCACACAGTACTCTGAAGGAGTTCATATTTAACAGGAAAACAAAATCCTGTCACAAAAAACCAATGCTGGTCACAGTGGTAAGTAATGTGAAACTCTCAGCAGCACTAGCAGCACTTAGATGAAATGATCCCCAGCTACAGTTCCCAAAGCAATTACCTCCCAGGCCGTAATTAGGGGTGCTGTGAGCACAGCCTGCTCCTCTCTCTGGAGTGCCCAGTGCTGCCTCCTGACGAGAGAGAGGATGCCAGTCATGACCATCTCTTACTCTGCAGCACAATTCTTAGGAAATGGATTTGGAATCCTCCAGACATGATGTGGGAATTACCCAGAAATAGATAGGCATGAAATAACCCATAATACCATTCAGTAAATATCACGCACAATACGTTTTACATGATGTAAACAAAACTAAAAACAATATATCAAGCAGCGAAAGCTCATCTGGTAAACAAGATCCTTCAAAAGGCAGAATTTGCTGTCCTCTGAAAGAGCACACCAATTTGAAGCAGACAAGTAAGGACCATTATCAAAGGGATAATAACCATCTCATACTTATGCATGCAGCATAATGAACAGAAAAGCACAATAACGCAGATATGTTAGATTAGCATAATTTCATTCCACTATTCAAATGTCTAAGTTGGAAATGGATTTCGTTTCAATTACTGCTTTCCTCCACGGGTTTTAAACATTTTATTCAAAACCCAGACTGTTTTATTTTGGTTTTAGCCCATTATCTGCTATTACCATCTACCTTCCCTCTCTTTTACCAATAAATACAGCTTTTCAACTACCCCAAAGTCTTAGGAGTATAATAGACCATCAGTTACATTGTCTAGCAATATCTTCATGACATTTCAGATAGATTTGGTAAAATGTCTCTCCCATTTCTTTATTTGGTTTTATATTTAGTTTAGTCCTTTGACTAAACATTCCCTCTGCCAGAAATACAGTATTTAGAACATTGAATTTTTTTTCAGAATATTTTACTCCTGTTAACTTGTGTTGTTTAACAATTTACATCCTTTGAATTAGGCAATTGCATTTAACTTAAAAGTAGGAATCAATAAGTAATTACTGCACATGAAAGTCTAACCTACTGTACATTAAATCCACCTTATTTATTTCATTTACTTGTATTCAGTTGTTCCCAAAGGAAAGCAATCATCCAAAGATGAGTAGTTTAAACTTTAACTAAAAGAGAAGATAGCAGTGCCTTTAGGGAATTTTTCCAAAGGCTACCCACCAACACCATTACACAAAACAATAACACAGAAACCTTGTATGGCTTTTTGTTTCACTTCAAGTACTGACAATTGTGACATTTTCTTGCAGAGTTACAGGGTGTTTTTCCTACCTCTTACTCTGCTGCTGCAAGAAAAGAAAAGATAATGTCTGAAAGACAAGTCTCCACTCCATCTATCTAGAAAATAATTCCAGAAGCAGCTTTTTGGACTATTCAACTTTTTCTGTACCTTTTGTCAAGCACACCAGAACTCCTCACACAGCTTGGTTAAAAGGCTAACTGCTGTCATCTAGAGAAGTACAATTACCTCTGCAGACTCTCACACTCATCTGCTTTAACAGTTCAGGTTGAGACAATCCCTGCTGGCCACGATACAGCTCTGAGAATTCACTTTTTTGGAACATCAGAGTTTAATTCTGCTAGATCCTCTTGCACCCCAACATGAGCACACAAAGCAGATTTTGATTTTTACCTTGTTCTGACCCCAAACATAAGCACAATCTGCACAGCTTTTCTGGTTGGTGTTGTTGGGCTCCAAGGAAGTCACTGAGGCACTGGAATGAGTTGGGAGAAGGGCAGTGGAGCTGGGGAACGATTTCTGTTCTGCAATGATCAGGCTGACTGGTTTTTTTGATGTCAGTAGTTTGACCAAAAGTATATTCTTAGACTATTGTGATTTATTTGTTCCTAGGATCAAATAACTTGTCCTTCTATCTTTCTACTGAAATTCCCTTCCCAGTAAGATTCAATTCAGCCTTTCTCATAGTTAGTTATGGAATACCCTTCTTTTCAGAAATTAATATCAATGAACTTCTGATTTTATGGGCAATGACCTCTCCTTGAATCATCGCTTGCAAAACTGAACCCAAATTCTGCTCACGTTTTAGGTGGGGATTGGAAGAAGGAATTTATTCCCAAATACTTATCATAAATACCATACTCAACACTTGAACTGAAGCAACAAAGTATAAACAATGCCCTGCTTCAGAGTCAGCATAAGAACCTATTTCTTTCATATTTTAAAGATTGGACTTAGACAAATAATGCAGTTACGTAGGACAGAGGAAAGCAGGAAAGGACTTATCCCTCCCACTTCCCATAGCCCACTCAGGATGCACTGTGCCATCACTTTCATTTTTCCCCTCTCATTCTGGGTATCTGAACCATCTCTGCTTTCCTTTCACCATCTGAACCATCTCTGCTTTCCCTGCCTTTAGATTGTTGTGTACAATCATTCAGATGAGCCAAGTCTCACTGCACCACCAGACAGAGTCCTCCCCTTACAGTGTCTTTCCACTTTGGGGCTCATGGGAGGTTAAATTCTTTCAGTGGCATACAATTAACTGCGAATAATTGAGTCTCTTTGCCTTGCATAAGAAGAGTTATATGGAAAAAGCACAAGTTCAATAAGTTAGCACAAGCCTCAATTTACTTTTGATTTATTTTCAGTGTTTATGCTGTGCTTAATAGATTGTTGTTGGGGAGAGAGACAGTAAAAATTCCTTCTGGTAAACAATTTAGTTTAAGAATTAAAATTAGAGATAAATAATGATCCAATTTTATTGGAACTGAATGCAACTGAGAAGAATGCAAATTGAAGCATCTTGATGGCAAATTAAGTTGTTTCATTATCTTTCATAAATTGCTTTGGGAGGATTCACTCTTGGCTAATGAGTATAAAACTGAAGACCAAATTACTTTTTTTTCTTCCCTGGGAGTTTCTGTCTTTGAGGTCAAAGGGAGTCTCTCCAAGTAACTCCAACAGAGCCTGGGCCCTTGATAGTTACTAGAAGCCACCACTGCTCTCATGCTAGTGGCACTAAAAATTATGTCAAAACTCAGCAAAAATCGATCCACTTGTAATCCATTTCATGGTCATTTCAGTTAGTGTCCTTTCTCTCAGAGATCTTCACAAAGCATGAGGTCTGGGGCTTGCAAAATATACACTCACCACACTATTGAAAGTTCAAATGAACATAAACACAAAGAAAAACTGCACCAAAAAGAAATCAGAATCAGTCAAGTTGAAAGAGACTTTGGAAGGTCATCTGGCCCATTGTCCTGCTCTTATTACTTTTCACAGAAAAAATGCAAAGAATATATGATTATATTGAAAATGTATCTTATGAAATACATACAACAAGGAACTCCAGAGTCAAATCAAGTGTTTGTGTAACAATAAATACTGTATTATATACAGTATTTATATTATATATTATTATTTATATTAAATACTGGCTGT
Source organism: Polioptila caerulea (assembly GCA_013397295.1). Classification (NCBI taxonomy): domain Eukaryota; kingdom Metazoa; phylum Chordata; class Aves; order Passeriformes; family Certhiidae; genus Polioptila; species Polioptila caerulea. The sequence goes on from VYXF01009500.1 coordinate 165,531, forward strand.
ACTGATGCCATAACTGTATCATCATCATCATTATTAACCATGACAATGGGGGAGCAGCCAGTGATTCCTATTCTATCAAAAACACACAAGCTATGGTCATACCAATAAATGTCCTACCCTGCAGCCCAGTTTAAACCAGCATACCACTGACCCCCAGTAATGGGAGCCAGCCTGTCCTGGCCCAGCCTGAATCCCTGGGTCTTGGCTGGTGGCCCAGGGCTGCTCGTGGCATTTCTGTTACTGGCTCAGATGTGTCAGGAGTGTAGGTGGGGGGCACATGCCCATGGCGTTGTCAGTCACATCAGCTCCTGGGTAGTTTCATATTTTATGCCTTTCCACACTGTCAGCAGCCTGACTACCAGTGCATTCTCAATTCCTGCCCCTGAGGTGTGTCACAAAGGATGTGAAGTTGTAACAAGTGCAACTGTGCTTTTTTGTCTCAATAACCTAAAATATTTCATCAGGATTGCTGTAGGCCACAGCTTTCACCGAAGCCCCCAGTGTTACCATGACCTGTGCTTTGCTTGTTCTCCCTCTCAGTAAAGAGCTGGAGAGGTGCAGGCTATCCTTGCTCAGAGCAGGGCAGGTGACACCCCAGGACTGGACTCTAAAAGATGGGCTCCTCTCCTCCTGCCTTTGGAAACAGGGTTCTGTCAAATGAAGGCCTCCCTGTGAGTTTGTTCTGACTGTTATGGACCCGAAGAGCCCCTCTGGTGTACGAATTTGGGGAAGCAGTCGAGGATTTTCTGTGAGTGCCTGCCGTGGTTGTACACGATCGTGGTGCCAGTGAAGGGAGCAGCAGCTGCAGGTTTTGGGAAGGAAAAGGCTTCCCACAGGCAGCCTGAGCCAGGTGGGATGGACTGACAGCCACCACTGAATGCTCAGCTGGAACAGACAGAACTGGCTCTTCTGGCTCTTCAGACAAAACTGTGTTTGGCCCACAAAAAAGCCCACATGAACTCCAGAGTGCACCATGGAGAGGAGGTGCCCATTCCACTGCTTGTTTCCCTGGTCATGGAGGTCTCAGCCCTCTCTCCCTCAGATGTTAAGCACTGTCAGAGGCTGATGTCACCAGTCACAATGCAGCAGCACACTCCTGACACCTCATTTCTTTGGGAGCACTCAGAGCTCAAGAGAACTTTCCAACTTCATGTGAAGTAGCAGAACAAAATCTTCAGGTGTGGCATCTCCACATGCTTTGGTCCACGCATAAAATACATTTTTCAGATTCAAAGTGGTTGTTTTTAAATAAGACACAGAATATTGAAGTATTTCCAGAGTGTGTTTTCCTAAACCATTCCATGGATACTGGGGAGTCACAGTAGCTTATTTCTGATCTCACAGTTTGCCAATTTCCATAATTACAATCTCACAGCCTTTGGTTTTCATCTTAGCAGTTCCACTCAAGTGGCCCTCATTACAATTTGCATTCTAACCCCAGGGTGCTGCCAAGATTTTGTGTATTTGGAACAGTGACATAACCTGTTCTGGAATCCACACTGCTTCCATTTTACTGTGTCGAATTCCATGCTGGATTCCATCTCACAGCTTTCTGTAGAGGTGCACTTCAGAAAGAGTGTAACACTGGGCTTACAAGGCTGCATAAAATATGAACTACTAGTCTCAGAACCCCATATCTCTCTCAGATTTTCTTTTTCTACTTTGGTTAAAGAAGCAGTAATTCCTAAGAATTAAGATAATCAGTGGATAATAACCTGACTCACAATGTAAAAATTTGATGTGGAAAAAAAAAATGAGCAACTATTCTGCTTGCTTTGAAATATATTTGTTAGTTGATTAGATTATTATTATTAGATTATTATTATTAGATTCAGCCCTCAAAAAAAATCACACAGAAGTTGCTGCTGGAAGTTGTGTTATGCCAAGAAAACAAAACAAGACAACTGTCCATATTGCTTATAAGAAGTTCTAATAATACAAGATTTCTCATTCTTGAAATCCCCACGTGGTAGAAAAGATAAATGGAACGTGCCACAGCCTGAACTACAGAAGAGTTTTAAAAACCCACACAATAAACACCGTTAACATTTCTGATCTATTCAGTGATCTATCAAAACGTGGCACACACGTGTGCATGGGCCACCACATTCATACAGAATCCTCCTAAACAGACTGGTGTGCACACAGGGTCTGTGTCTTCCTTGTACTAAAGCAGGTTAAATGACAAAAAACCGCTAACCCAATACTGATTTCCTTGACTAATGCTCCTTTTCAGTGACTTTATCGGCTCAAAAGAAAAAATAGAAAAAGATTTGCACCCAAAAGATACCATAGTGCTCAAGCTCATTTGTGTTTAAATCTTTAGAAGGAGTGGGAAATTCGCTGTCATTAGAGTCAAGTTGAATTGCTGCACCTTAAACCTCTAATTTTTGGATTCAGATCAAATCATACAAAATAAGATGTTCCTATAATTTCTGACTCCTGAATCCTCACTGCAGACTGCTTTAAAATAGTCATAGGAAATGTGAGTTACAAGCAAAGAATTTTTCTACCAGAGATCAATCATTCTGCATGGATTTTCGATGATTAGATTGTATTATTTAATAATTAAATATAATTCAATGCAATTTGACTGGCATTTTTCAAATCTGAAGAGCTCAAGGAGCAAGACAGTCTATTTATACAAAGTATATACATAGCAATTAATCAAAAGCTCTTTCAAATTATTTTCACTCATCCCTCCCATCCAGAATAGAACTCAACAACAGGAAATTCTTACATTAAAGTAGTTTTGAAATCAAGATTATTACAGAAATTTCTGACATCTTCAGAAAATAAGCGAGAGCAGAGTTTGTCAGATTAAATCTCTGTAATGTGAGGTTCATTATCAATAAACTGAACACTTGTGTCCCCCTAAACTTTCAACAAAAATCCTTCTAAATAATCATTGAGATTTAAAGTTACTAAGTGTCATGGAGCTTTATAAAATGTACAGGTTTTTTACACTACCCTGCATATAAAAACATCTTCCTTAATTTTTTTTCCTGCATTCTTCATTCATGACTTTTAATTGAATGGAACATGAGAAGCTTAAAATTGCTCCTCTACAACATGAGAGTGTTGTGCAGTCTTTGAAACTGTACTGCAGGATTAAAATGCAGATCTGCATCACTTCTCCTTCTCCTCAGTTTGGATTTTTCCCAAAATACTGCCTCTCTGCAAATGCCAGAGGAAAATAATCAATCTTTAATCCAGAAAGATACAAACTTCCTATTGATTTGTTGAAGTCTAATCTGATATCCAAATGTAAATTATTCACTTCAGTAGCTTTGTTTTTAAGCCATTAATTAAAAGTGTGACATATAATAAGCTATCAGTTTGGTTTCTTACTCTTTTCCACTGTTCCTATACCTGATGTGCCATAAAGAACTACTCAAGCCCTCTAGCTTTAGGAGCCCATAGCTGCTAAGTTTCTGTATTGAACAAAAAACCTCCAAAAGCTTCTAACAAATGATAACATGATAAAAAGATAAAAGATAATGTTAAAGATAACATGATAAATGATTAAAAGATCAGGATATGGCTCTAAAAAGGTGAGCAAGGCCCCACTTCAACAATATTCTACCATCAAGCAGTTGTGGGGGAGGAAGTTCACCCAGAGAAAGGAAAAGCAGCCAAGCATCTGCTGAGGGGGGATGTGCTTCATCCTCCAGGATTGACTACTTGTGCTGCTGGGCCCAAAGGCAGAGCACCTGCAGGGGATTTTTTGCTAATACCTGTCCACAAAACAGATCAGAGATGAAAATCTTCATTGCTGTTCATGGCACCATGTGGGACATTAGGGGCAATGTCAAAAAAAAACCCCAAAGTTCAATTAAAGTTTATTTCTCTAAATCCCGTTTGAAATATTAAACCTTAAAAAAACCAAACAAACAACAACAAAAAAAAAAACCTCAAAGGGAAAAATAGGGAAAATACTTTAAGTCCAAACCACATTAAAGTAATTTTAAAGTTCAGCTAAAAGAAAATAAGGCACAAACCAATGCCACCACTACAAACTCAGCATCAGGTCTCTTGCAGGAAGCATGAGAGCTATGGCATGGATACATTTATAAAACATTAAATAAGAATTCTTACTAAAAAACCCATTTACTGCAATTTATATGTACATAACTTTGTAATCCCCTCCTCTCCTAGGGCATTTTCATACATTAAAAAAAAAATTTTAAAAAAATCCTTTAATAATAGTTTTCTCCTATGGGTTCCAGTCCCAGCTGCTGGGAATCATTACAAGGCAGGATCTACATTAGTTTATTATTCCATCCTCTGGGAGAAAATTCAGCTTTCTCAGAGAAGCTGCAGAAGGGTTGGGGGGTGATTTCCATTTGTCCAAATGTTTTGGTTGAACTGGAGCTCTGCAAGCGCCACATTTACTCTGCCAATGCTGTGAGACTGACAGTTTTAAAGACTGCACAGAAAACTTGCATGCAAGAACAAAGGCAAGCCAGAAAAACGTCAAAGGATGTGAAAAGGAGCGAGTTGGGCAGCATGGAAAGCTCTCATTATGAATTTGAGCTGTGCTTGGCTCAAACACATTTGGCAGCAGCATCAGCACTCTGTTAGTCTTTATGATTCTGAAATATTCACAAGTGTTACAAGGACCAAAGTGGTTTATTTCGAATTTGCCAGTTTTCCTAAGCTAATTAAATATCTGTGAAAGCAATTTGTGCTTACTGCAATCCAGCTTTTCATTTTTATAAGGATAAAATGACTAGGATTCAAATGATAATTCATATTGCTTTGTTCATCTATATACATCAAATAAACACCTTTTTTCTCCATCTAAATAATCTCTAAAAACAAACAATTCAATTAAATTGGTTATGAAATCTGTGCAGTGACATCCCAAGAGCTGAAATGCAAGGTCACAATGGTCTCATGACAATATTTTAAAAATATAAATATTTACATCTGTGGTGTCTCACCCCAGAATGGGATGTAACCCAGTCACATCAGAGATTGGACAGGATTAGAGATGCAAACCAGGGACTGCTCCCGAGTTTTCTGTCTGGGCAGAGCACACAGATTGCTTTGAACACAGCTGGCTTTCAGCTTGCTGCTCAAGGGCTCGACCAGAGTTGAGTATTTGTGAGCCCAGGCCTCAGGCTGCTCTTCACATTTTATTGTTTAGCTGCAGTGTTCAAGTTTCACCTTCATTGTAATGAGCAATATCTTATTTCCAATGTAGAGCCAAGGTTTAGGAGTAAAGTATCCAAGTGCTGGTGAGGTGGCAGATGTGTGATTCCAGGGCACAGCTGCACACAGCTGTCCTTCCTTAGCACTGCTGACATTGTGGGGATGCACAAACCCTAATCCCATGAGTATCCAGCAAGGCAGGTGCAGCACCCAGATGAGCTGCTTGGTCAGAGAAGAGTTTCAGCCTTTTTTCCACCTAAAAAGTCACTGAAAACTACAGTTTTCATCATACTTTTGGGGGTTTTTTTCCTCCAAATGCAGTCATGGGACTTCAAAAAAAAAACCAAAACAAAAACCTCCAAACCAACCTGTGCTGCAGTTCAGGAGATGTAGTTTCAATGTCTAATGAAAAAGCCATAAACTCTTTTAAACTCCCTAAACTTAGTCCTTCCCAGCAAAATCATAATCAGCTCTTCTAAATTACAGCCTTTTTATTTGTTATTAAATAGAATCCAGGGTGGTAGAGCCTAAGACTTTGGAAGAAAAGTCCTCTAAATTAAATGAGAATTGAGTCTAAGTGATGAATATATAAAAAATTTGACCTGTTTTCACATCTGCCATAGTCACCTCTGATTCCCTGAACAGCCCTATTCACCATTTTTCCTCAAGTTTCCACCAAACAAACACATATCTCCTCAAATACTAAACAAGGAAAGCAACTGCTAAAGGAGCTCATGAGGGGCAAGAATCCTGCAGCCCATCTGCAGTCAGAGATTGCTTTCAGCTCCCTGGTGGAGCCTTGGTCCAGCTGACACCAAAAAGGTGTGACATGGGCTTGCTGGAAAACCAGAGGAGATCTGAGCAGAGGATCCAGTCCCAGAGAAGCAGGATCCTGAGGGAGATGGATTTTGACACGAGTCAATTTGCAGTTCAATATTCCAGTGATAGAAGGGACAGAAAGAGTTATACAGATCCTTTGCCAGGGCATGGGGGCTGGTAAGCAAAGCTCATCATAATGGTCTATTATCAGTCCAATAAAATTATTTATTACTAGGACCTGTGAACTCAAAGGCTTTTTATAGAAGTGTTCATTTGCCCTCTGTAGAGAGCACGAGAGACTGAAGTCAAATGTGCCACACACACAAATCAATAGCAGACAAATGGATTCTCAGGTAGGGAGATTTCACTTGGTCCATGTCACTGGCATTTTAAATGGGCTTTTTCTGTAGGAATGCTGGAAAGTGAAAGCCAAGGCATCACTGCCTCCTTAGGTGATGTCACTAAGTAGCACACACCTAGGAGGAGTTTCCCTGGCCCTGCAAGCTTCTCCTTGAAACCCTTGATAAGGGTTTTCTACCTTGTCCCTCCATTCCAGTCTAAACAAAAAATATCATTAACTTGGCTATTGAGGGCATCTCAGCAGCCTGGGAGCTCAGAAAAGCTTTCAGAACCCAGTGCTGCCTGCTGGACACAAAGCTCCTTCCGTATTGTCAAAGTAAAAGGTTATCTGCAATGAGCCAGAGATAATTCCTTGGCAAAGAATGTTTTCCTTCCAATAACCCCTCCCCATGAGAGCTGTTTCTCTTCCCTTCCTTTACCACTTTGCACACTTTGATCTATTTGTTTCCCCTTCTTACACTATTACAGTAATTGCTGACTGTGCTGGCCCCATATTGCAGCAGTGACACAAAAGAGAATTTACAGCAGAGCTTTTGCATCATGGAAGTTTGGGCTGCACCACTGCAGGACTTCCAGGAAACCTGACTGAATTTTATCACTTGCATTCCATTCCATTCCATTCCATTCCATTCCATTCCATTCCATTCCATTCCATTCCAAGCTTTTGCAAGAAATATGAGACCCTAGAGAAATCTCCCTTTTCCCTCTCCCATTCCTTCTCAGGTGTAGGCTATAACCAATGCACTTGAGGCTTTGTAAAGAATTAACCACGACTCACATTTAGTAGACTTCAGTCTCGGGCTGCTCTGGGAGGCTCCTGTTCTGCAGTTTGTGTCCAGATTCTTCATGAAGTCCTCGCTGCTCAAATCTGTGCGCAGCACACACCTCAAGTGAGTTGCTGTTTCCTGGAGGGAGCATCTCCCCGAGCTGTACTTCTCCATACCTGTTAAAATAAATGGCACTCTTAGAAAAAAGGAGAAAACCAAGCAAACACAAACACCATACCACAAAAAATCCACACACACAGCGGAACAGCTGGTAATTTCATTCTCAAAAATCCTCAAACCAATACAAGTGTTTTGGGTTATTTTTGTTAATCAAGGAGAAATCTGCATGCACAGTCCATATCCTTTAGCTGGGTAAATGGATATTGTACAAATGGGTGGCTTGACTGGATAAAAATTTGATCTTTAACAGATGCACATTGTAGTTTTTCTCAGGTTATAGTTAAAATGTATAAGCAACATGACAAAACACAAGAGAAGAGCATTAAAATTTAGTTCCCCAGTTCTCAAAATACTCTGGTCCTTCTCTATATCCTTTTGCTTCAGTTTCTAGTTACAAGCAGCAGGACCAGTATTGATTAATAAATTGGTATATTTTAACTTCTGGGTTCAAGTATTTCTTTAGCCTGTGTGCAGATTCACAATCAAATATTTGAGAAAGATTTTACAGCACGTGGCACATTAAAATTATTAAGAATATTCCCAGTATAACTAGACTGGAAATCTTCCTTCTGTGTAGGACTGTTACAATAAAATCTCTGAATATCTTGATTTTTATAATAAAGTCACAAATGTCTACACACATCTTTTACCCCCAAGAAAGCAGGACCATCACTTAAACAGTCAAACAGAAAAATGTGAAGAAAAAGCTTTGCAGAGTTTCTGCTACAAATGTAATTATTTTATGTACAGCACTTAAGCACAGATGTGGCAGCAAAATGAAATTTGGATCCTGCCTCGGAGTGCTCTGAGTAATGAACTTACTGCCTGCTAACAAAGATGTCTTGATATCAGATTATAAATTTACAGGGATTTTAAGTCTCCAAATACCTTGAACGGGACATTTTTAAAAATGCTGAGGTTAGAAAGACCAAAATATATCTGGAAATTTTTCTTTTTTATTACAGCATCACCAAAGTCAACACTAATATTCCACAATAGTGATACTTAATGAATATTAAGGATTAGAGACATTTATTAGTTTGCATTCTTATAAAAAACTAAAAGCTTTGAATGCCAAATCCTGATGGTTTTGGAGGACAGAGGTGTTTGGTTTAGAGAGTGGTGCCACTATAAATGAATGAATTTTCTCCCAAGTCATTTAATTCTCCTCTGCAGAGCTCCTCCCTCCCTGGTGACTGCTGAGATTTCCATTTCCTTCATGTTTACTCTCCGCTCCAGAAAATTGCCAGCCCACCTCTGAGCCATCCATTACAACCTTGGGCTTTTCACCTCATGCTCTTATCTTTCCCTTCAGGAATTCTGGCTTGAGAATAAATGTGGAGCACAGAAGAGAAATAAAAACTGCTTTTACCTCTTCATATTATTATCTAGATATAGGGAAGTATTCAAGACTCTAAACATAAGATTTTAGTAGAAGGAAAAAGCCCTCAAAATAGACCTGCTCTTCTACTCCTTTATTTTTAATTAATCCACCAACAACATAAATCCCTACATAAAGAAAAACCCCTTAGAATATCCCCTACATTCACATTAAAACCATTGTGTTAAAATTCACAATAATTTGTGAACAAAGTACAAACATAAATAAACATTTCAAAACATCCTGTATTAGAAATCAACCAAAATGTCAAATCCATACACCTTGGATTTTTAAGCTTTTCCTTGAATTGCCCTTTGAAAATGCTCTCTATTTCAAATGCAAAAGTGGGCATTTAGAGACGCATGTAAGGAAATTGCACTGTACTAAAAACACATAAATACACATTTTCCTGATCAGCCAGAAATCACACAGAGCACAGCAAGGACCAAGGTATTATATGAATTCACAAATTACTGGAAACAACCAGAGCACAGGCAGAACTGGTCAGTGAGTGGATAAAACCACCAATATTTGAAAATAATGCAATGAAATTGTTTTCTTTTAAACCAGAGGTGCATGTGAATATTCATTTTGATAAGCTTAATCAGTTAATGGCCAATGTTCCTCATTCTTACCAATGGAAATTATCCAAGTTTCTCTGAATTGCTGAATTAAAAGTTTGCAAGTTATTTTCCAGTCAGATATACACATAGTTCCTCATTATTTATTTTATTTTCCAATTGGTGGATTTCAACTCTGATTTAGTATAACTTTTGTAAAATTCACCCACCACTTAAGGCTTATTTTAACTTAGGGGTTTTTTTTAATTGCCAAGCCTCAAACCTTCTTACAAAGCCAGCCCATCTAAATGCAGGAGAGCTGAGTGTATTCCCTCCCACTTTTTCTGCAGTTTCTCTCTGGATATTTACAAATGTTTATCAAAACATTCTGCGCTCATATCACAGAAAACATCAAATCCAAGCAGTTGTGGATTTTGTGGGTGACAAAGAATCTGCTCAGCTCAAGAAGGCGTTTATGATGCTCAGCTCTTTTCTGAGCTGGTGGAAAAGAGGACTAAGAGGCAGCAGGAGATGGAAAGGTGGATAAAGCAGAGGTAGGGCTGTGGCTGCTGAGCTGCAGCTGCTTTCTGGTCACTTCTGCAGAGTTCAGGGAACATCCCACACCAGCTACTCTCAAGCTACCGGCAGTTCCAGGGCATCCAGCTTCGTTAGAAAGTCAAATAAGAAAGGATGAATGCCAGCAGATGAAAGACTAAGTTGAATTCAGAACATTTCTTTCCTCATTCCGAAGTATTTGTAGAAGTTTAATACATGGGGTTATAGAATCCAACAAATACTGACAATCAGCGTAACAAGTAGATGATTACCAGCCTAAATGCAGGGAAATGTGGCTTTCAATGGCACAAAGGTGCCCATCACCCAGTGAATGGCAGCAATGGCTCCCAGCCCACCATCAGCTACCTCTGTAGCAGACTCCCACCCCGTACTTCCCCAGCAATTCAGGCTTTTCCAAAGGTTTAACAAATCCCTTAGAGCTCCAAGGGAAGCTTTCATAACAGAAAGCTACACCTAAATAGGAAAGAGGATTATATTCACATCAGACCAAGAAAATGATTCTGTTTTCCCTGTCTCTTAGCTAGGGAATCTCCTGCTAGTTTGATGTCGGTGTTCTCAAGCCTTTTCTTCCTGGAAGAATGCAGTCCTGACTTCCCCAGGCTCTTCCTGCAAACACTGCTCCTGACCATGCGGCTGCCTCATGTGCCTACATCTGGAATGACACCACCACAATTTGGGTGCACACAGGCAACAGATGTTTCCTTAGGTGCACGGTAAACTCAAGCACAGAAGTACTTAATTTTCTTTTGGATCTGATTGTATTGAAAGGCTTTATGAGCTTCTGGACATCTGCTGAGCAGTTTTCTCCTAATGTTTATTTTTCTGATTCATGTACAAACCAACGTTTGTTACTCGCCATCCTGCAGCAAACAGGCACCTTGGATCTATTTTAAATGAGGTGATTTGTTTCACAATCACCGAGCAAATTTCCTTCTTTCACATGCTTCAAATAAGTTAAGAACAAAATAAATATTGGATTTTATTTGCTGCATTTGCACCCTTTCTAAAAGGTACGCAGATGAGTGATGGGCTGCTGAGAATGATATTCACCAAATGACTCCTTTTTTTGCCAAATCACATTCATTCTCTTCGTTGTAAAACTAAGTTCCCCTTCAAATTAATGCAGGGAAGAAGCAGTCTGAGAGAAGCCCAAGCATGAGTCGAAGTAATTACAGGAAATTTAGCATAATACACAAGAACCTCTTGGAGTTTTCTGGCCCAGGAACAAACGTTTGCTCTGCTGTTAACTGCCATGAACAACACTAGATCATAACCTGTCACTGACACACTCGTGCATGTCTGCATCTGGAGCAGGGTTCTTGAACAGTAACTTCACTTCAGAGCACTGAGGCTTTTCACAAAAGTCATTTAAAATTCAATATTTATTGCCTAGAGATTACGACTCAAAGTACATTGACCCTGGCTTACACAGCAAACTTGTTTTCTTGCTTAGTTCCCTAAGAATATTCACAACATTATTTGATAATGAACTGCACTGAAAAGGGGATCTGAACCCCAAACTAATTCAGCACTGTGCATGTGCTGGTTTTCAACCAAATGTGCTACAGCCCTTTATTTCTCGTGTGACACAGCTCTGAAGAGACAGGGCTGACAGCACTGCCCACACCACCTCATGGCCTCACAGATCAGCCTGTGAACTGGGCTGAAGTTTCAGCTCGCAATCCCTGAATACCCCAACAAGTGGTGACCCTATTCCTCCAAAACACAGAGCAATGTGCTCACATCTGGCTTCTCTTGTTCTACTCCTGCTTTGCTTGGAGCTTACTTTTGGTACCATGGGGGCAGAGAAATTGCAACTTTCATAGTAACTGCTTCTCCATGGAATGAATTCTGTGGCACTTTTCCTTTTGCACAGAGGAGAGCACACACGCCGAGCCTGATGCTCATTTCTGCTCAGTTTAGCTGAGGCATCTCTCGGGTGGGTGTCACCGTGTCTGACAGCAAACCCACCACTGCTCCACGTCCCCGAGTGCCACATCCACACATATCCTACAAATCTCCAGGGATGGTGACTCAAACACTGCCAGGGACAGCCTGTTCCAATGCTTGACAACACACTCAGAGAAGTTTTCCTGAAAACTCTCCTGAAGCAACCTTAGACAGTTCCTTGTTACCTGGCAGCCCCCACCTGGCTACATCCTCCTTTCAGGTGCCTGTAGACAGAGCTAAAGTCTCCCCTGAGCCTCCTTTTCTCCAGGCTGGTCCCCCCAGCTCCCTCAGCCATTCCTCACAGGACCTGTGCTCCAGACCATTCCCCAGCCCCATTGTCCCTCTCTGCACAGGCTCCAGCACCTCGGTGTCCTTCTGGCAAGTGGGGACCGTGCAGCAATTCCTCACTACAGGCACATTTAGCATCCTCTGATTCTTAACTTCCTGTCAGGAAACACAGTTCTATTAATCTGATTCTATTCTTGAGAGAAATAATTTCCTTGAAATAATAAGTATGAGAGAGCAGCAGGTTTTGTCTTTTTCCTCTTGGAATCTGCAGTTTTGGAGCCTGACCTTGTTTGCAGTTCGACTCTGTTCACATCAATTCATGCTTTGCATTTAAATCTCTTACTGCATTAACTGTAACTCACATAACGTATCTTCATGTTGTGTTTCTATTCTCACATCAATATAAACTCCTTTGGACAGGGATTAAATCCTCTGTAGGTGTTTTCTGCTGCCTGGTACTCAGCAGTTCCAGGACCATACCTTAGCAGAACAAATGAACACTCCCTTAGTGAAAATGCATGTCCTAACCTTCCACAGCTATTTATAGCTGACCTCTTGCACTGTGCTGCCTCTGCCCACGATAACTCTCTTCTCTTGTTCTCTCCCAAATTTCCTGCTCACCCCAAAGGCCTCATGGACCCAGGCTGCTGAGAGCTGCACGTTCCTGCAGTGATCTTTGGGAGGGGCAGCTGGAGCTGCTGTGCCTCACCTGCAAACTGCAGGTGCCTTCAATCCGTGTGTATTCAGTTATGGGGTCCTCTGCTTCCAGGCTACTCATTTTCACATCCATAGGAACTGAGCTCTTAGGCCTTGAGCTCTCTGAAATTAATGAAGACCTTGATTTTTGTTTTGATCGATACAGGTGGACAGAATTTATGTATTAAAAAAAGCTCAAAGGATTATTCTACTTGCACTAAAGATGAGAAGAAAGTTACACTTTGTGCAAAACACATGAATATTGTCCAAAACACACAGCTGCAGGTACAAATAGTGGTTATTGGCTATACTCAAATATTCAATAAATATATTAATATTCATTTTAGACTATGCTCAATGCTATATAAAAAAGTATCTCCGAGTTTTCAGTTTAGTGAAAGTACCTAAGTAACCAATTACATACTGAAAAATAATTAATAACATGTGAGAAAATCAAAGAGCTCGTGATCAAATGAATAAAAACAATTTACTCAAAACGTTACCAAATAGATGAGGATAAAAATATTTTCGAAAGCTGAAGTCACTTCACAGGTTCATGAGCATAAAATTTCACGTGAATAATAATAATAATAATAACAATAATGAATTCTGGCTCAAGTTTTTATCTCTAGGAAATTCATTTCTGTAGTCATTATATTCCAGTCACAACACACTGTGTGGGTATCCTATAACAGTATTGCTTTTTTCTTTTAGAAAAAACTCCCACTTTTAATGTTCAACGAGAGGCACAACACAATTTACACTTCAGTGATGTTTCAAAACCCCAAGTCTCCCTCCCTCTGACATTTCCCATTCCCCCATCCTCCCTGTGGTATATTCCCTCTTAACCTCAAAGGAACAGCACTTTACACTCCAGCTTTTTGAATTCACTTTGCTTGATCTTGAGCAACCAGACACAGACACAGTATCCCAAGACAAATTCTCACCAACTCTTTGTGTGATTGTGCTTCTTTCCCAGTGAAATCCCCTGCTGAATAGGTAATAAATTTATTTCTCTCAGTCACCCTATGATCCACTAATAGACTTTCTTGTTCCTCTTGCATTTTCCATGAAAACATTGCCACCGCTGGCAGGAACCTCGTTGTTAATTTCAAGAACACAAACTTTTATCTGGAGATGAAATGTAACCCTGCTTTGGCTGTGATACAGCTCAAGGACATCCAATTTAAAGCGAGCAAACAGAACCCTGAGCCTCCTCCTCTCTGACAGGGCCACTCAATTCACAGTAATGAAGAGAAAAGGCACTAAGGACCCAGCACATCAGACTGTTGTCTTATTATTCCTGTTAAACTGTAACATGGAATGGGAAAACAAAGCTAAAGGAAGAGTTGAAGGGCACTAAAAACAGGGAAAGGTCATGCCCTGTGTCCCACACCAATAACAAAAACCGATATCACTTGAGAAACAGAAATGTTTTTAATACAATTCCTAGCAATCCCAATTCCATACACCACCATAAATAATGTTACCCAGCACTTTCTGACATCTGTTTCTGGTGGAGTAATTTTTGCTCTGCCAGGGCTGGTGGAGGCGATGTGGGCTGACAGATCCGTGACAGCACACAGACTGAACTAAAACAGTGCTGGCCACAAACTGCTTCAGATCACACCCCATGGCCCCCTCCAAGAGTGTGCAGCTCTTCCCAGGGCACCTAAAACACTTCCTCATTCATTTTCCTACCAAAATTACCCAGACACACCTGTACTCTCCCAGTAAAGGTCACATATTTAAAGATGTTAAAAACTGAGGCCATTTTTTGTAGATCTTGAACCATCTTTCAGAAAACCTTGAAGCAAAGGGCACAAGACAAATACCAACATGAACATGGAACAGCAAAGACAAAATTAAGAAGTAATTTGAATAAGCAAAAATATTGTGGCAGATAAAAGCAAGCCTTAGCTTTTCATCTCTCAACAGAAAATCAGGATTTTGGTTATGTGGCCAAATCTAAAATTCAGAATATACAAATTTGAATTGTAATAGCAAAATCTTTGTGCTGTCCAAGTAACTGATACAGTCCCTCCCTCAAGTCTAAACAGTTATTCTGGGAAAAAGTCTTTTTATGCCTCTCGTTCATTTGGATTAGACTTTCCCTATTTATTCAATAATAAATTATTCAAGCATCAAACCATCTTGCTGTTTTTTTCATGGCGGTTTTTGGGTTGTATTTAACTTTACTTCACCTGTCCTAAAGTCACTATGACACCAAATTCACCATTTTTCAAAATAATTGTCACTGAAATGAGTTAAATAAGGAAACATATACAAGACACATCCTTTACTTTACTAAAACCAGTCATGCTTTCATCCCTTCTCGTTTATATTTCACTACAGGGGGTGAACTCAATGCAAGACAGGAACATGTGAAACATGAGAGTTTTGGGACTCTTTTGTTGCCTTTCCCTTGAGATATTGTTCTATGGAGGCAATTGTGTGTTGCTTTAATTTCAGATCATATCTACCAAGAATACACTAATGAATCCTGAATATTAGTAGTTAAATATTAACATTAGATAATAAATGCTGTGTCATTATAGGAGACAAAAGAAAATGTTGGTATTCAGGTTTCAGATAAGTATCCTCCTTTTACAAATTCCAGAACAGTGGAAGTAAAGAAGAAGCCATCTTTCAGAACAGAACTTTTCAGCTCCAGGTTATTTAGTTGAAAGTGAATACTGTTACAAGTTCCAACTCAGCAATTGCTCTGCTTTTGAGTCCAGCTGAGATGTACATATTTGGTTTTTTGTTCTCAAATACAACATTAATAATAAATATCCATACAGACTTTCTCCCTCAAACTCTTCTAGGACAGAGGAAGAATGTGCACCTGAACATTGTTTATATAACGTGATATTATTGGACATAATAATGGGTCTGCTTTCCATCACTATGATCTCAAAGAACCTTTCAGGTACATCTCTGGTAACTGCATTTTTGGCAAAAATTACTGCATTCTACCTATTCAGAAAACACACCAAAGAATTCCATCAATCCACTATGATTTTGTTTCCTTATATACATTCTTTCCCTTGGACTGGCTTTTTCCCAGCCCCATTTCATGGAACAATTTGAAGTATTATTCTGGTCAAAAGAAATCAGACTCCTTTTTGGGGTTGGGTTTTTTTTTTGGTTTTTTTTTTGGTAAAATGTCCTTGGCATTATCAAAAAATATTTTAAAAAGCCACTGGGGGACTGTTTGTCCTTGGATAGAGTGTGCAGAGCGTGCAGCTGCAGAGCAAGAGAAAGAGAAAACAATCAATGCTAGCTGCTACCAAGAGAAACCCCCATTAAGAGCAGTTTCATGGCAAGATGTTTGTGACATGGTCATCACTCACTTCCGTGGAGAACAGACTTCAGGATGATGAAGCTGGACAGGAATCCATCTGTCAGGGGGTCAGGAACCAAAGGGAACCACAACAACCCCACACAAATTTCCTTCCCAGCACAAGCAATTCTAATGCAATCTGGGGAGGCAGAACCCTGGCTAGAATGTGGCAGCTGAAACCAGATAAAAACACTTTGCTGCCTTTAAAGGACGTGTAAGTCCCTTGTTTAACATATTCACCTTCAGCTGTTTATATTTAAGAGGTTTCACGTCTCCACAACTCTCAGATGACATTTCCTATTGACTGCAAGCCTGTTCATATTTCTGGACCCACAATGTCCAGCGCTGCTCTTGAATAATTTTTCATGCCCCACGTTAAAATTAGCAATTTGAAAATTATTTTCTACCTTTTCTACAACAGTATTCCCATAGAATTCTGAAAGCCAAATGTTAATTCTCCCACAAGATTTTAAATTCCTGTCTTTGGTTAGCAGTGATTTCCTTTTTTGCCTGCTTTTTCCTAGGAGCACATGAGATAATGGCCCATTTCAGTGCAGGCCAGAGCTGCTGCTGCAGCACAAAGAGCTGTGCCAGGGCACCTCTGGGGAGAAGGGTTGTAATTAACTGCAACTGCCACAGCTGAGAGGGCACAAAGAAAGCCTTTGTGGGCATTTCAGGAACTCTCCTGCTATCTCCGAGTCAAAAACCACTTTTGCTTTCACTCTATGCTAAGGAAAGCATAAGAAGCATTCAGAAGAACATCCCACTCCATTTTCTGCGCTAGAAAATTGTATTAGTGCAAATAATGGGACGGAATATGAACTCAGGAGGACATCACAGCTTCCACCACGGGTACAAAACAGTGGTGGCTGTTGTTTCTGAGATACCCAGGCTTCTGTTGAACTTTCTAACACTCCATGTCTTTCCAAAAACCAACACAAATCTCTCTGTAACCATGTCTGTGGAACACATTGTCTCTTTGTGGCCAACGTACTCATTTGATACTGAATTCAAATGCATCCACAGTTGGTAGCAGAATTTATTCTCATCCTCTGCTGATGACTTTTCTTTCCCAGTATACATGATTACATTTTTTTCACAAAAGGAAGGACAGTGAGTAAATAGAACTGAGAAAAAGGAATCAAAATCTTTGTCCCTGCTGTGTGTTCTTATAAATATTACACATGTACACATTGTGTATATTTTTTGCTGATTAGTCAAGTGACCCAGCATAGAAATAAAGTACGACCTTCACAAAAAAACCTTCAGGGTTTTTGCTGTTACCTCAAGTCCATCCTGGACTAGCAAGTTACACCGATTGAGTTGTGGCCAGGTTTGTAAAAGTTAAGTAAAGCCAAGGAGGGAAATTGCATTGAAATATTCAGGATTAGTCCCATCATTAATTGATCCAAACATCTGCCTGGATCATTCATTGTGTTTGCTGGTAGGAGGTTCCAGGTCACCCAGGCATATTTGCAAATATTCCAATTCTGAAGGTTTGTCAAGGCTGGTTTACAGAAGCTGAGGTTTCCCTGCACCTTGGAGAGCTACTAAAGCATAAATATTCTTGCTTCTCATTATATTTTTAAGTGCAGAAGTTTACATTCAAATTTCCTGTATGGGAATCTATAGAACACCTGAACCAAAGAGATTTTTATTGCCTGTAAAATTAATAATGAGAGGCAAATCGAAGCACAGATCAAAGGAATACTCATCTTTATGAGCAGATGACAGTGGTGAATTTTGAAAAATATCATTTTAAAGCCAGAATTTAGTGCTGTATGAGTTTTTTTAAAGGTGAACTGACACAGGAAAAAAACCCTGAAATCTAAGTGCTAGAAGACTTTCGTCATTTTTATGTCCACTATTAAATTCAAGAAAACTCAGGAAAGTATTTTCCCTGCAGATAACATTTTAAAGTATTAGAGGATTTTGTACTGTTTACCCAAATCATTGGTAGTGCTCTTTTCAGCACCTGTAGGTACCCATATAAATCTGATGTACCCATGTTTTCTATTTTAATCCCTGTACTCAAGTTAAATGTCAAGATTGAAGGCAGATCTTAAGTACACAAGTAATCTCCTTTACAATGTGAGTATGGAGCCTCTAATCTCAGCTTTGTTATCAGACATTTTCCTAAATCTTCTTAGAAATCAGGTTTAAATGGCTCAGATCTTGAGCAAAGGCTGGAAACCAGAGTGTGGGCTCATAACTGTTCATAGGCTCTGAGTTAACTAGAACCTACATGACCATGTGAGCCCAGCATGAAATGTGAACTAAAATCACTGGTTTATTCTGTGGCCAGCTCCCATTATGGAGGTTCTCACATGAAATTTAAAATAGCAAAGGCTCCTGCAGCATTTGCTGCATCCACATTCTGAACAGGCCTGGGTGTTACTTTGGTCTCTGTAAGTCCCTGGAGTTCCTGTTAGGCTTCATGGAAAAACTCTCTTTGTCTAGTTCAGATAAATCCAGAAAATGGCCTGAAAGACAGAATTTATCTCCTTGTCATTTTACATGGAAAAAACTATAAATTTGCTATTAGATCCATTGCTACCAACTAGATCACTGCAAGCTGCAAAACATCCTCACAAAGAAGAGTCATAAGGTTACAGCCAAGGTTAGAGTGAAATCAATTCCAATCATATGAAAAGGTGCTCTGATTTCTATCAAACATTAAAACTGGACCAACACTCAAAAATAAAATATTCAAAATAAATATAAAAGAAAGACAGAGAATGTTTTAAGTGTTTAAACAGGTACTTTTCTTCAAAGGCAAAAGCACTCGTGTTTATTTTCATAAAACCATAGAAAGGGGTCATTGAAAAAAATTATAAATAAAATATTGCAGCAGAAGTCAAAGTTCCTGGTCACGTCTGGAGGGGAAACATGCTTAATGCAATTCAAACTGAAAACAAAACTTCTCAAAAACAGTACTGGAAAGATCCTCCTTACATTACCAGATAAATCACAAGGGTTTTCATAGCTACCAAAAACAGTATTAGAATTTATTCCACTGTATTGCAAAACAAAAGTGAAGACCTAAAGCTTTTTGCCATTTAGTGGTAATTTTCACTTCAAGGGTAACTAAGTCCTGAATTCTGGAATAAAGAGCAACGTGCCCAGGCCAGGGCAAGGCTCCCTGGGCAGGTTTTCCAACAGAAGCATTTCAGTCTCACACGAAGGCACAGCTCTGCACTGGCAATAGGACTGCACTTAATGCAATCAACTCCTCGTGTCACAGGACCTGCTCTCCACATCTTTTTCCACAGACAAGCTCCTGTCTTGATGTTTGTTCAAAGACCTGTCACCCTTCAGATCTCTGACACAAACAACATTGTTCTTGAGCAGGCTGCAAGTTTGAGTCTGATTTTATCTAAAGAGGGGTTTTTGTAGGGTTTTTTCCCAGTTCATAAGTAATTTATTTATACATCCTACACCCCAATTATCAAAGTAATGTGCAATCTTGACAGCTCTCCATAAACAACTTCAATTGCTCCACAAGTAGAGCCCCTGCCTTTGCCACCAAATCTTTGCACTGGGGCTCCTGCCTATCCTTCATCAGCAACACTTCACTGTCCTGCCTGAAGCTTCTGTTTCAGCTCCCCTTGATGAAACCCTTTCTTGTCCAGTCTCCCCTCCCAGCTCCACCTCTCCTGGCCGAGGTTGCTGCTGTGTTATCTCCTCCAGCCTGGTCTCTGCAACCCCCTTTTCTCTCTCCTGCAGTGCTCAAAAGGCAAAAATTCGTTCCTCATGCCTTTTGAGGTTACCACAATACATCTGATATCACACTGTTTGTAAAAGATTGCATTTTCTTGAAGTTGCACGAGAAACTCTTAAATTCTAACTGTAAATAATGTCACTGGACATGAAATTCTGGCAAGCTTATTTCCTTTCAACAGTGCAATAGGCATGAGAAGCTCCTTGACTTACACTGGAGAGAGAGCACACGCATGACAGCAAGTGAACACAAGTTGTTTTTCTTGACCTTCAATTCCAACAATAGTTCCTAACACAAAGGACTTCTTGAGAGCAGCTGTTGTTGTTCTGCTGCTTTGCCTCTTCAGGTTTAATGGCTTTTTCATAGAATCCTTGGAAGTAAGGCTTTCCTAAGAAAAAAACCCCACAACTTCTCTCATTAAACAAGGGAACTTCTCATAGAAGCCATAGCCTGTCACTCTGATTTTTCAGTTTTCTGCTGCACTTTACAGCTGGATGTTTTTCATCGTTCATAATTCTCTCACACGGGTGTTATAATTAGAACATGTTTATGTTAATGGGTTGTTGACAGACTTTCTCTGGGAGTAAAAAACAACTGATGGGCAGGTGTCTTGACCAACGGGATGGGAGAGGTGTCAACCTTCTCCTCTGATCCCTGTCTGTGAAGGAATATTATAAATATGTAATGTTTTGTAAATTTGTAAATATGATGTTGTAATTAAAAGTTTTATGCCTTTTCACCAGACAGTGTCTGTGTGTGTCACTGCATGTCCAACAGCAACAATAACCCACATTTATGGCAACATTTTGGTATTAGGACTTCCTCCCTCGTGCAAAGAAAGGCATGAACTCCTGAAGCCAGCTGCCTGTTTTGTAGATGAATTCCAACAAAAGCAGGAGTGGATGAAATAGAAAGCCTTGTAGTAAGCAGCAGTATTTCACTTAGCTTTGATAAGCAAATGTCTTGACTACAGACAATAAACACAGTTTTCCTGCATGACTTATTTCTTTAAACAAAAGGAAAATGTGACCCAAATGAATTCCAAACCACCACGAGTCCAAAACACCTTAGACTTGGAACAAAGGCCTTAAAGTCTGTTTTTCTAGTGAGCACTTTTTTTTGCAGTTTGGAGGCTGGGAGTGTTTTCTCTGTGTTCTTGAATGCTTTTATCTTCTGCTGTGATGAAAATCTTTCCTGTTTACTTCACCAACTTCAGCTCAGGTGGTTATATTATAAATATATTTTCCTTTCTTACTTATAAGCTTTTAATAAGAATTATCTGTCGAGCTCAGTGAAAATACTGTTTTATCAGCATACATATTAATGTGTGATAAAAATTTAAACAGAAGATATGATAGACTGAATCATGCATGAAGTATGGAATGTAAGATAAGAGCATATTCCTGATTAGCACAAGTATTTCTTGCTTTTGGTCAAGTCTAAAAATTCCAGTTATATTCAAACGCCTTGAGTTACACCAAAAATTTGCAGGAAAGGACTTTCTATATAGTTCAAATGAAAACAGTTGCAGATTTCTGGCCTAAAGCATCTCTGAATAGCTAAGCTAAATACAGAAGTCCTACAATGCTTTGAATCCAAGGGGAAATGTCAAATCTAAATCAGGTGATTTCCCTGCTTTGTTCAATACCTGGATGGCATTAACATCCTTCCAGGAAATGCACAATAAAATCTTGCAGTTTTCAATTCACAAAGTTCCAACTCCACTCTTAAGGTGTCCATTTTCAGGTAGATTATGCCTATGAAAGTTATTTAGGTTTCTGTTATCTACCACAGCCAAACCTAAGCTGTAACAAATTTATAAGCACTACCCTTTAAAATCCCCATAGTTTTCCTGTTCATGTGTATCACTGCTCAGGCTTCACAGAATATTCTCTCTAGTTCTTCCAAATTAGTATTGCACATGAATGTGTCTCAGTACCAGCAATTTCTGGTATTGATTTGGAAACTGAACTGGAATGTAACAAATTTCTTTTTTTGTTTCACAAAGGCAGACAGCATTCCCTCAGCCACCAGCACCTCACAGTCAGGCAGAGAGCTATTCAAGTTTGCCTCCTCACTCCTTTGTCTTTAGTGCTGTCTTCACATTTAAATTTTGTGCAAAACAAGCCCTGCATTTGTTTTGGTAATGAAGTTAAGAGAGCATCCTCTATTAAAAGCTCTGAGTAGCTCCAGGAGCCACCACTGAACAGGCAGAGCAGCACTGTGAGTTGTACCTCTCTATGACATGAAATAAAATGTTTAACTTATTAACAGAAATTATTAAGATTAATGTGCATATTTTGGCATATTTGTGAATATAATTACAGAAGGAAGCTATAAAAATCAAGCTAGAAATTAGAATGGATCATTGAACTGAAATGCAGGGTTTTAACAAGTTGCCTGAAATTAGGATTTTGTTGGAATGAGCTCATACATAGTAAAAACTAACCTATGATTAACATAAAGCTTCCATGGTTACAATACCACCCAACAGCACTCACAGCAAAAGGAATACCTTTATATCACCCAGATTCTTTGATCCACAAAAAACATCAGGAAGAGTTCCTAAGTCTTTCCTGACTTTTAGTCTGGAACTATTGAGGGTTTACAAAAACGAAACACAATGAAACAAAGCTAGAAAGTGATTGTAGCTTGCAAAAACATGGGTTGCAGTGGAATTTATCATTTCTGGGTGAGGTTTTCCATCATAGGTTAGAGAAAGAGTGAAATGGTTTCTTACTGTTTACATGCTAAAGGAAACATAATATACATAATATACATAATATACATAATATGCATGAGGGCAGCCTTGTGAATAAACAGGTTTGGTAACAGGACTGCAAAATAAAGGTCTGAGCAATTACTGTAAGTTTCTGCTGTTGCTGGAGGAACTGGATATAAAGAAAAGAGCCCTGTTGTCATACTCAACCCTAAGATTAATCTTGTAGCGCTGGAGCATTAAAAAGTACTTGCACTAAATACTTGCAATAGTTGATATCTACTATTAACTATCTAATTATCTACTCTGGTGTTCCAGAGCCACCTCCTTTATGGGAAAAAGGCTTCCCTGCCAGCACAGGGCTTTACAGAAATGGTCTCCTTCTGCAGATGGGGGCTTTGTCTGCCACAGGCACTCGGCTCCCATCTGCATACCCTATTTATTGCTTACAGGTACGATCTGAAAAGTGACTCTGGTTTCTTCTGAAGGAGTCAGGATAAGAATAAAGAGAAGAAACTGGCTTTAAAGCCAGGTAAGCGAGAGCCAGCACCTTAAGCAAAGAAGAACACGGCTACTGTGTGATGTGAAAGGAAATTACCCAAAGCCAGGGCTGCTCCCCCTTCTGCAGGTTCGAAGGTGTGTGAAGAGAATCAAATCAGCACATTTGGAGATGGATAGGAGAGAACGAGAAGTGCAGGATGGACAGAGCCAGAGCAGCTGGGCACTGTGTGCTAAAGGTGGTTATTGCAGAGGGAGCAGTGGGAATCGGGGACAGCCGTAACCATCCCTTCTGCCGGGAGAAGCCGTGCACAGCCCGGTCCGGGCAGGCTCTAACCCCAGGGCTGAGGCTGCAGCACGGCTCCATCGCCGCTCAGCGGCAGGATGTGCCTGCTTTGCCTGCCCTCGGCCCCTCCGGCTCAGCCGGGCTCTCCGCATCCGCCGGAGCCGCTGCGAGGCGAGGCACAGCCCGAGACTGCAGCTCCGGAGGCTCGCACACAAACCCTGCTGTAACAAAAGGGACAACTGTTCCCATCAATTGACTGCTGGGGCAACCCCACGTAAAACTTGAGCTGATCAACCTGTCAAGTATTGGAGCTGATCCACCCTGCTTCGAATGACCAGCGAGTTCTGCTCATTCATTTCGTGGGAGCCTGGACGGGAGCGTAAGTGATGAGCTGATACATTAGGAACAGGTCCTGTCATCCCCCTATCCTGATCAGGGAACCTTGCTGGTTTCCCTGGAGCAGAATCCCCTTGTAAGAAACGAAGAGGTGGTTCAGCCCTCAACAAGCACTATGCCACTCATGCAAACATCCTCCGAGAGTGGACAGCTTTATTTAGCTGTTGTTCTAGCAGAACAGATGCTTCTCATTAACTTCACCCAATTGTTAGTCACATAACACCAGAATGCTTTTCAGATACTCATATATCCCTCCTCAAAAAAAAAACCAAGTAAAAACAGCTTTATTACTGGCCAGCACAAGATTCTAAATCTTTACTCCAAAGTTTTCAAGAAAAAACAAATTGTTTTCATGAGATAAAGACCATTATACGTTTCACAACCTGACATTTTAAGGACAGTTTGTCACTTCAGGACCTGCAGTGTAGACCTCCATTTCTTTCAGAGCGCACTGGGAAAACTCCAGCTGATACAGAAATGCCTGCAGCAAAATTAATCACCAACAGAGAAAAGCTGCTGCTGTGCTGCCCCTTCTTTAGGCTCCACACTGACTTCTCAAAGTTTCATTTAAATTCGTTTCATGAAATTGTTTATTCTTGTACAGAACATTCTCCAAGGCTCTGACCCTATTTATCTAAGGAAGCACGGATCCCTTATACTCTCCAATCACATGTTCTTGGTAGCTCAGTCTCTTGATTATGCAAAATAGAAATTGGCAGATATCACAATTTTGGTAAATTCTACCTTGTGGGGCTGCCAACTTAGACATACTGTTCAGTACCTAAGGGAAAATGGTTTGGGGGATTTGCTTCAAGATTCCAAGTGCATCCAAAAAACTTTCTTCTGCCCTGTCTCTGTTGCTCTTCCTTGCTCTAAACTTGTTACACATGGTTGTATAGGGAGGAGACTGAAGAATACTCTATTTTGATGTAGAGAAAAGGCTGAAGAATAATTTTCAGTAGACAATATCACTCCTCTTCCCACTTTGAGTGATGGGACTCAAAAGAAGGCTGCCATCAAAAGGAAGAAAAGTTGAGGACAAATGCCCACAAGATCATTGTAACAGCGACAGGGCATAGAGCAGGAAACTGTCAGAGACGATGGGTGATTTTAAAACATCTAACCTGGAAAATTTGTCCACAAGGCCACTGTTTCTCAGAAACCAATAATAAGGTCATCACAGGATTGTAAAAGAAATACATGACCAGCTCTAGTGGTGAATAAGGCCACAATATTGCTGAATCCCCCAGACACTGAGAATTCGCCTTTTATCCCTGGTTACAGAGGGAGTAAAAAAAAAAAAATTAAATACAGGGACATGAAAAGGTACAGGGTCTAAAATCACTATGAATTTGTATTACAGCATTGCTTTGATAACTAAAGAGTACAGTACAGGAAGAAATTTCTTGCTTTTCTTTCTCCTTCCTGAAGAAAGGAAAGTGATTTTGTGAGAGCTGAGTTTGAGGGATGTGGCCCTACCTGGATGAGAGCAATATTACAAGAAGTAGAAAATTTTCTGGGAAGTTTTTACATTTCATAATTAAATTACAACCAACTGTTGCCATCAGGCAAAACTATGCACAGCATTCACCCAAAAAGTTTTAGATGAGGGCTGAGAACAAGTTTCGAAAACATTAAGGTGATTTTTTCCTTCTTTAGTCTAAAATATTGCATCATGCATTCATTTAGGACTGGACATTTATCAGTTTGTTAAGGGTTTTCAGTTGTTTTTCTGAAAGCTTTTTATTCTTTAGATCTGTAAGAGGTTGTAGATACAATCATCTGTTATGGCCCAACATTTAGAAAAGACCCTGCCTTGAAATAAAAATGGATTAAACATAATGGAACTTTTGCAGAAATTCCACCCCTTAAGTTCTCCTAAGGACCTCACTTATATTCACATTTATATTCACTGGGAGAGCCAGAGATTTCTCAAGTCATAAATATGTAAGGCCAGTTCTCCCCAGGTTCTTTTACACCAAACCAGCTCACTACAGGTCTGTGTGTTACCCTGCTTGTGCAAAGCAAGACTTTGCTCTGCACACTGTTTACCCTGCACAATGATTTCTTCTTTGTGCTTTTTTTTATCCCCAGTCGGTGATGTACAGGATTTATTCACTGCTAAGCTGAAACAAATGAACTGCTGTAGTGCTGCTGCCATGCAGCAAATCAATGTGCAGGCAGGCTTTGTGTGCATCATCTGCTTTGGGGCTTGCACAAGGGGGCAAGTGGCCATCAAGTGGGCTGAGGGCTAGAGCAAGGGTCAGGGAGGGTGTGTGGGGCAGGGGATTTCCACACTAGAAGCAAGAACATGGTAATAAAGTAGAAAAATATCACTGAAGTACTTGCAGAGATGCTGCAATGAGAACTGTGATATCACCAATCTGTCACTAAAACCAAATCTCACAGCTGCACCAACTTTGATAATACACAGAATTACTGATCTGTGTATACATACTACTAGTTCTCGTTTTTTATTTCTGGAGAAGAAAACTTAAACCAATGTAAAAACAATTATTTGTTTTAAATAATGGCTGTAGAGCAACATTAAATTTTTTTATATTTACATTCTCCCTTCAACACCTAAAATACTGCCTGGGACAAAGCTTGCAGGTCTTTTGGTTAATGAGTTTAATAAACCGTGTCCCTAAAGATCAGGAGCATTATGATGGTAACAAAAGTTCTGCACTGGCTGGGAAGCTGGAACGAGATGATATTTCAAGGTCTCTAAACAACCAAACCATTCCCTGATTCTGGGAAACTGACTGGAAAATGAAAACACCACCAAACCATGAGAGTTTTGCTTGCAATAATCAGAAATATGCAGAAATTGAAAAGCAATGTAGAAGTCCATCAAAAGGACACCATAAATGATGACAAACATGGTTTCCATGATCTCTAATTAGGCTGATGGCAGGAGATGATGTAAACAAAATAATATCTTAAATATTTTCCATTTCAGAAAGTTGCTGACAGGGCAAAAGAAGTTCATCTAAGAAGTCAAGTAATTAAGAAAACAGGAACTGATTTTAGAAATGAAAATACAACACTGATTTAGTCCTCAAGAGGTGGTTGGTATCTAGAACATTGATATTTGCCTTGTACAAATAGAGGTTAAACAGGACAGCTTTATAAAACCCCAGCAATCCCATTTAGAATCAATACAAACTTACAGAGATGCTTTTTAATAAGAAAGAAGAAAGCTCTGTAATATTGCTGTGGGATTTCTCCAGTTGTTTCTTTATACATTTGACAAGTTAGTAAAAGAGAGTAATCTATGAAGCAAGATTACTGTGTTACTGAAAGTTACACAAAAACTCAAAGTAATTTCTTGTCCTTCTCCCCTCAAATAAATATTGTGCATCCTGTATGCATTATTTAGTCTCTTAAGCCTTCAAGCCACTGCTTAGCACAGCCAACTCATAAATAATCTCTTCCACATCACCCAGCTACCCATAGAAAAGCATAAAAAACAGCCCTTTTTATGCAATAGCTCTATGTGACCGTAATTATTTTACCATATAAATATATTTCATCTGCAGACTAATACGAGTTGAATTTTATGTAGTAGTAGATTAGATCATCAGCAAATAAATGTTTGCATCTGAACCTGATGGAGCTATTTCATGATGAAAATTTATTCATGAGACAAGACAAACAAAACCAGACTGTCCCAAAGCATGTGGTACCACTTTGGAAAAGTCATGGCTTTTATTTTCTAGTCTCCTAAGAATAAATAGATTTTAAAAGGGTCAGGACCAGCCTCAGGTTCAGCCTGTCACAGACAATTACAACAGATCCTGCATAATCTCAAGAAAATTCTTCTAACCGTCTTTATTTCACCTGTTGTTACCATTGATAAAAGATGACAACATTTGTTATGGTTAACTTTCCAGTCTGAAGCAATTACATTTTCTTTTGTCTGCAATGTGTTCTAGGAAACAGTAATCACTTTCATTCACATCAGGCTGTCTGGAGGAGGGCTGGTCCTTCTGATGACAGAGCACCACAAAACACAGCAGTTTGTGACTGAAAGTGCCAATGGAAAAATAATTACACAGTGCTGAGGAGAAAAAGTTCAGTAAACAATCAACCTCGCAATAGCCCTCAGCTCTGTGTTTAAAAAGGACACTGAAGATTACACAGCAAATTGGATTTCATCACAGAAACGTAGCATGGTTTGGGCTGATGGGCATCATGTAATCATTATTATTTATAGAGGTGTCCAAACCCAGCTACCAGAAGGGGTGGCACAAGTAGCATATTATTGATGAAAATGGCTCTGTTCACCTCAAAAGCCACCAAGGCTTTACTCTCACTCAAGTGTTCTTCAAAGAATGTAAGAGCTGTTCCTGTGCATATCATTAATTATCAGGCACTGGGCATTTTTCATTTACAGCTGCATGCAGCTGGACACGAGGTATGGAATCTATAGGAGCACAGCAAGTGTTAGTGCTTATACATGAACTGCCCTCTGTGACAGTGAATGCACAGATTAAATGTGTGAGGATAACCAAAGCACAGCCTGACTGCAGTTAGTGCCACTGATGTTGAGGAGAAGAGGCAACAAACCCCTGCCCACAGAAATGCCAGACACCAGAATGCACTTGCTGAACTCCAATTCACAGTGAAAAAGAACCTTAGGAAAGATAAAAGCTTGTTAAAGGAATGCAGAAATCAGAATCCATTGATCTAAGGCAGGGCACAAGTGTTATGAAAAAAGTTATTAAATCTACAGGATGCTTAGAGAAAGGTATTTGTCATTTTGTGGTAGAAAAAGGAACAAGCCTGTATTATTCAAAACTCTTACTGGACTCCTCCTAAACATTGTTGGGACAAATGTAAAGTGAGAAGGGCAAAGTGGTTACACACAAGGCTCAGTTTGGCTTTTCAATAAACAGGGAATTACCATCAACTACTTAGAGATGATCACAGAACCAGAGCAGTGCCACAACACTGAAGACTACAGGAACATAAACTTACTGCCTTTACCACTGCATTTAAATTAATGGTATTTTCTTTTGAAATTCCAAATAAGGGTTTTGACGTGGATATCAAATATTGTTATCCACTGTGGCAGCAGACAGAGCTTTTAATTTCGGCTGAGTTGTTTGAGTTTGGTGTATTTTTTTTCATTTTCCTTATCTAATTTTATCTGAGTTGAATAAATATAGATGAACTTTAATACAAAGGCAAAGGACACATCTTATCTGGTGTGACAAGCTGAACCACCTCCAGGGTGTCCATCTACTGAGGAAGTCATATTCTATCTTTTCCAATCCAGTTCAGAGAAGTGACAACACTCCCCATATGACATTCATGCACTTGAGCAGAGTGTTGGTCTTGCCATGGCAAAATCTGGTAAAGGACTTTTTCTCCTGGCTGACATGAGCCAGGACAACGCAAGCAGGTCCTGAAACTCCACTTTCACAGGGTGAGACTCTGCCTGCTGCACCAAGAGATTACCTGACTGTTTACATTGCATTTACATCCCGGCATTTAGAGCTTATTCAAGGTGCACTGCAGACACCGCAAACTTTTTTTAAGCCTTACTGACTTTCTCCAAGTGAAATTCAACCTCACAAGATGAATAAATTAATCAGATATTCTCCAGAAGCCATAATTAAGTCAGTCATTCAAACTATGATGAAAAGCACACCTTCTAAAGAACACTAATTATTCCATTTAATGACAATACGCCTATTAGCTCCTAGAACCATAAATCCTGATCACAAACAGATCCCATTGTACATGTTACTTTTTATCTTATGGAACAGATTTTAAGAAAATACATTTGCATCAGGAATTTAAGGAATTTAAATTTAAAAGGACACGTCCCACATCACCATATCCACGTGCCAAAGCTGAAAACAGTAAAACAAGGCTCTAAAGAACTCATCCCTTGTTATCCCACCGGTTTTCTAGACTTTTTTACAAATACAAGTTTCAATTCATATATGCCAGTATAGAGGACAGAAACGTGAGCAGTTTTTACAGGTTCCTTCCTCCTGGTAAAGTTGCAAGGAGGAAGAGCAGAGGATGTTTTCCCACCTCCAATTTTCTAGGAAAATCCCAGTGAAAACAGAACAAAATCATAGGCAGTGCTTTGTGCTGGAACTTTTTTCACCCACTAGCCAATTATTACTTTATTTCAACAATAATTTATCAATTTCCTGGAGGCAAAAAGCCTTCTATATACATCTCTGTGTCCAGATGAATACACTCTGAGGGTCACAGGATTCAGAAAAGAGGGTTCAGCACAGAAAACCAAGGCATCAAAGGAACTCCCAGCAGAAGATGAGAAACCATGGACTACATGGCAGCCATAGATACCAAGAACAGTAAACACAGAAAACCTAAAAAACAGATAGAGCATGGAGAAACAAGTAAGAGGATGAATAGGCTTGAATAAAGGAAGAAATGCATCAGGGGAAAAATATTCCTGAAGTGATATTTAAAAACCAAACAAAACAATGGAGGACATCTAGTATGAACA
Source organism: Polioptila caerulea (assembly GCA_013397295.1). Taxonomy (NCBI): domain Eukaryota; kingdom Metazoa; phylum Chordata; class Aves; order Passeriformes; family Certhiidae; genus Polioptila; species Polioptila caerulea. Next base: position 195,727 of record VYXF01009500.1, read on the forward strand.
CAGCAAGCCAAAGAAGAGCAGGAGGATATGCTTTTGTAGAGTATTCCTGCATAAACTTCTTTAATGCAAGGTTTGTAAAGGGTGGGGGAAAAAAAAAAATTCTTGCTTGAAGCACATACACTGCCCTAACTGCCTTGAACTTTTACTGAAGCCTGCAACATTATCCAATACAAAGAGCAAAAACGAAACCATTGCCAAGCCACTGTTCCAAAACAGGGAAAAAAAGCTGTGAAGTCTTTCCATAGAACCTGGAAGAACCACCTCGTTCTCACATTATTAATCCCCTGTACTTTTTCTTCCCTTCACCTGAACACAGGGTTCCAGTAATTACAAGTTCCTGTGGCAGCACAAGGGATATCTTTCTCTCCATGCCCAGAAAAAATTTAGCTAATGTGCAACACTAACAAAAAGTCAAATGTGTCTGTGTCTTCCAGCAGCAGTTAAAGCTACAATTTAAGGGCTTAAACTCTGCAGAGGAGCACGTCCTTGAGTGTTTCTCTTGAGCGAGTGCACCTGTGCTGAAATACTCTCCAGTATCTCCGTGAGAGAGAGGAAGCACAAACTCATTCCATGTCAGAAGGAACCCAAACTGCTCAACTTCCTTCCACTGACAGGTTTCTAATAGAGGTGGTGTCCACTCAGCTCCTGCCTTGCCCCTTAAGGAAGCTCTTCCCTTTTAGCTCTTTTTTTTAATTGTTTATTCTTTGTTTTATGTAAATAAAGCCTTATTGCTCTTTATTTGAGGTNAGTGAGAGGAAGCACGAACTCATTCCATGTCAGAAGGAACCCAAACTGCTCAACTTCCTTCCACTGACAGGCTTCTAATAGAGGTGGTGTCCACTCAGCTCCTGCCTTGCCCCTTAAGGAAGCTCTTCCCTTTTAGCTCTTTTTTTTAATTGTTTATTCTTTGTTTTATGTAAATAAAGCCTTATTGCTCTTTATTTGAGGGTGGCTCAGATAACCATCCAAAGGTCCAAATGTATCATTACAGGGGCTTTTTTCATGGTTTGAGAGTTTCTGCAGCTGTGTCACATTCAAAACTCGGTTGTTTGTTCTGCCCCAGTGAAAGACAATTTAAAATAGATGACTCTCAAATTTGGATTCATTTAAATTCTATACAGAACATAGTTTGACAAGATTGCAGTTCTTTTTTGGCTCACTTTTCAAAGCTATTCTAGTAACAGAGTTTACTCAATAAGAAGCAATAACTTTACACAATTATTAGGGAAAACAAATATCAGATAAAACTTGTTTTTGAAAAGTGGCTCCATATAATCAGGAAATAAATTTCAAATTCTTTCAGTATATACAAATAATTTTGGATTGTGACATTATGTAGTTAGAAAAAACACTGTCAAATAGGGAAAAAACCCTAGTAGGACACATTCCTGAAAGAAAAAATACTTTTTAGTTCTTAAAAGTTTAAAAAAAATATATTATTCAGAAAAGACTGATGTAAAGATCCAAGTACAGAAAGGCCAACTCTCAATGAATACATTATTTCACCATTTCTAAAGCTCTGTTGGTCCAAGACAATACTAAGAGTAAAGTTTATTAGTTGATTACAGACATTCTCTAAAAATAGCTCAAGTCCAAACAGCTTTTATCCACCATCAAAACCAATATTAAATCTAATTTAAGTAACCTCAAGACAAGGTTACTTAAATTTGTGCAGCTATATTGGAAATTATTAGAAGCCACAGCTACTGATACATGGAGATATGCCTGAAACAGTTCACTTGACTCAGGCCCTTGTCCTTAAAGAATTCTTCTCACCAAAAAAATCCCCAAACCAAAACC
>VYXF01009500.1:197598-267213 GCA_013397295.1 Polioptila caerulea
AAAAAAAGAAAAAAGAAAAAAAACCTCACATGTTTTGTTTTGAATAGACAGGAATAATTTTGCAGCTTGTTTTTGCTACAGGGCTCTTTGATGAAGACCTTCTGACAAAGTATCAGAATTCAATGGTGCCACTCTCTGCAGAGCCTGGCTGTGAGGATACAATTTTCCGTGCAATTGTGTTGCCACAATGCTATTGGAGTTCGTGTTTTTAGAAAGGATTTTGGACTTCTAAGAGAACACAGAGTGGACACGACTGACCTGCCTGCAATCTGGACACTGCCAAGGGGTCAGCTGGCAAGGAAACCCTGGTGAGAAACATTTCGAGGAAGCTGACCTGCTCTCCTTACCAGCTGGAGGCTCATACTCATAAAGCTTCTTTTCTTCCCTAGTTTCTTACAAATACTTTTATGTTCAATTACAGACTCAGAATTACACAATTCATGTTCCAGCACCAGTTCATCTATTGGAAAATAACCACAAGCTACAGGGTGTTACAGTATGGCTAAAAAATCAGAGAAAACTGATTGTGAATGAGTTCAGGAGCTGCAAACATCCTAGGGGCTCCAAGACACCCTGAACCTGAAACTTTCTGGACTTTAAAAAACTTAAAACAGTCTGCTCTCTTTCCCCATCCACCACCCTTCACACAGGCGTGAAAACCAAATCATGCACTTGCCATTAGTGATAAAAAAATACCACAGAATATTTGATCAGATCCCAACTCAAAACTCACTGCAGTCATTGGAAATTTTCCTGCTGCCTGTAGGCACAAAATTAAGAGACAATGCCAAATGCTGAGTTTCAGCATGACAGGAACTTCCAGCCAGCAATACATACAGAAAAAACACACTCTGAAAGGCTAAACCCATCCAGGAAATTACTTTTTGGGTAATTCTTGGGTACTTCTTTACTTTTATGCAGAAGGGAGCTGTCAGCATCTGATCACTGTAGTCAGTTCAAGCTCATTTACAGGTGCTAATCAGAGCAGATTCAATCTCACCTTTTATAGCTTATTAAATCTTTGAAGGCTTCTTTATAGAAAGTGCTTCCTTGCAAAGAGCTCGGTACATTCAATTCCAGTTCATTCAGTAGAAACTGAATGGGTTTAGCAACCTTGAGGAGTCAGTAGTTCCTTAGATTTTAAAGACAGAATAGACCCTTGTGACCACTTAGTCAGGCCTTGTGCATGCAATTTCACTGCAGTCCTGAGAGAAGCACCTAGAAATGCAGGCAATTACTGACAGAATGAGGAGCAGCTGCCCAAGGCAAGCAGCTGGGTGGGTTTTGGTTTTATTTTTTCCCAAAGTTTACTACCTAGAAAATATCTTCAGGAATGCTGCTGGTGAGGAGGGTGTGTGTGTGTGTGTGTGAGGGTTTTTTGGGGTTTTTTTAACACTAATTGCTCATGACAGAAGTACAAATAAAATGCAATAACACTTAGCTGATTAATGGACAACGACTGCTTCACTGAATGCTTCTGAGGAAGATCTGAAATTTACCTTGCATTCCCTGGGGATCACTGATGACGTTGGGGTAAGGGGGGTTTTAGCTGTGATGTAAAACCAGTTAGGAGCAACCACATGGAATAGTGGTAGAGAAGGATCAGCAAACTGGTTTAACTGCATTGAAACTGCTGCTGCATTACTCCTAAAATTTTTGAATGTGCTAATCAATATTAAGTACCTTGTCTAGAGGAAAGCTACTCAATTCAAAACCTACCAATCAATTCACTATCAAAGCAGTCTGATTTATTAGCAACACAATCAGGCAGGAAATGTCCAGAATCGATATCAGCAATAACACACACAAACCTCAGCTCTACAAGGTATTAACAGACACTTACTAATTTCCTAAGCACCTTTTGAGAACTGATCCCCAAAAGCTGCAATCCCCTCAAGTTATCAATAGCTGTGGGCATCCCCCACTCCTGCAGAGGGGCAGGTTCCCTATTCCCACACATTCCTTGGAGCTGTGGTTGCTGCAGCTTTCCTGCTGCTTGCCCCTAATCCACAGGCTGGGGAGAAAGCCAAAAAAGCAAAGATTAAAGACTCCCAGTAAGAATCTCTTAGCAAGCCTTTACACACACATCAAGGACAGCAATCTCCCACTGATTTTGTATTCCAGCAAATACACCAAGGTAAGAAAGTTGTAGGAATAGTCTGAGATTATTATTATTATTATTATTATTAAGTTAAAATGTTTTTTTTTTTTAAATAGAAGAATTGCTGTAAGATATCAGGCTAAGTTGGATTCTGTCAGTGTAGAGGGAGCACTGAAGAAAAAGAAGCTAAATAATAAATACTATAATAACATGAGCTCTGTATTTGTTGAAATGGCAGTGAATCAAACTAATCAGATTTTTCCCGTGACCTTTCCAAAGAGATGTGTAAAAAATTCTGAGGCACAAAAATTGGTATTGTACATCACATCATCTTACAATATTATACATGGCAGTGCTATAAGCTGGCAAGCATTAATAATAACGAAGTTTTTGGATCTCTTATCCTGTTCATATTCTCAAGGGAACAACCACCTGTTATCTGATAGAAACACACTCCGGTAAGTACCAGTACAAACAGAGGAAGAATTTTCACAACAAAGCTACAAATTTGGCAGAATTCCTTCATCATCATCTTCCTAAACTACTGAAACTCTCTTTGTGATTGTGAGATAAAGTGAAAACTGTTGTCATTCTTAGGTACAGAGCGTAGTTTTAATATTTAAACTTAAAAGAGATGTGTAACTACCAATGCCAGTGAGTCATGATCTTTCAAAGCAAGATATTTTCATTCTTTTTATAGAAGAAAATTTGCAGAGGCACCACAACTGAATTTTATGCAATTTCTGACAATAAAATGTGTTTGGCTTATTGCTGTATGAATAAACCATTTCCCAGAGAAAGCAATATAGTTTCTAAAACATATTGCACAAACTCACCAGCTAACACCCCAGAGGAAAACCATCATTAAAAAAGCAATTTGGTAAGTCTGATTCCAAGAATTCTACCAGAAGTGCATCATCTAAACAGAATTACTGAAGTCAGTTCTATGATTCAAAGACTGAAATAAAAGCAAAAATCAATACCAAAATAAACATATGAAAAAAGAAAAGAGGAACTGAAGAAATCTATGTGAGAACAGTAATACTGTTAACAGAGAGCACCCTACAGTGGGTATATTTCTGTGTGTATGTATTTGACACTGCATTCATTGAAACATGGATGGGTTTATTAGTCCAAAACGCAGCTGAGGGTCGCACTGCCACTGCTGCTTTCACATCAAGGTGCACGAGCAGAGAGAACAGATCTGGGCATGGCAGAACTCTCTGGTGTCCCTCGGTCTGAGGGGCACTGACAGCCCTGCCATTCCGAAAAAGGGGAATCTGGGCAGGGCAGAACTCTCTGGTGTCCCTCGGTCTGAGGGGCACTGACAGTCCCATTCCTAAAAAGGGGAATCTGTGCTGCCTCCCATCCATGGACAGCTGCTCCCAAAGTTTCACTGCTCTTTCACCCATTCTCCCCACACCAGCCAAGTGACTGGGAGAACCTTTGTGGCTCAAATCTTACACCTTACAGTAAATCACAACCATTTCATTTCGAGATCCATGGAATTTTCTGGATATTCTATAGAGGTCTGGCTCCTATTCAGATGAGATTAGCTTTCTTACAAGATGAAATACCTCAAAAATCAGATTTTTAAATCCTTTCTACCTTCTAATCATGTGTTCATAATGTTCATAATCATTGTTATTAATATAATTTAAAAGACTGANGAATTTTCTGGATATTCTATAGAGGTCTGGCTCCTATTCAGATGAGATTAGCTTTCTTACAAGATGAAATACCTCAAAAATCAGATTTTTAAATCCTTTCTACCTTCTAATCATGTGTGCATATAACGTTATTAATATAATTTAAAAGACTGACTTTGGGAATGATAGAAAACTCATTATTAAGGTCACAATTAGAGACTAGCATATCGAATAATTAACTTTTTATTAAGTACATAATAAATAGTCTTTTAAGGCTTCGCAGGAGGAGTTCTGGTTTAGACAACATTTTTGGTTCCAGAAGTTAATTAAAGATTTAAAACTCATTCTACTTTGTAAGAAAGACTGATGTGAAGACTGCAGAAATAATCTGGAGGTGTTCTGAGTGCCTTTAGGGAGTTTTATGCTCCAGAGTCCAAAGGAAAATAAACCACAGCAACCAAAGCAACTGTTCCTTTCAGATTCTTACGGCACAAAAAGACACAAAAGAAATTTCAGCCAACCCAAATATCCAGATAAGTCCCATAGTGGCTGAAAGAACAGTTTAAGCAATTCCTGCACTCTTCTATACTCAGATTTTCCACAGTCACATGGTGCCTGAAATTCCCATTTTCAGACTAACTTGTGTATTACTGCAAGGTTGAAAACAGAGTGATAGTTATGCTGCTGTTGGTATCCTCCCTTGGCAGGCAATCCCCTGGCTCTGGAGTGCAAAGGCACGAGTACCTTTTCATATTCCTGCAACCAGACACCTGAGCACCACGTCTGAAATCTTTATTTGCTAATAATGCTTGAAAGGAGAATTTCTGATTAATTCGGTATGTATCGTTCTTTCCCTTCCTTGATATAATCCCTTACAAATTAATTCTAGGAATAGAACTGAATTAGAAATTAAACCTAGACTGGCTATTATTTCTCTTGACTGGCTCAACTGCACCTTATTTTATTCCTGAACAGCCCATGCTGTGTATAAGACACACAAGGGCTTCCTTTACCCTTCATTTTCCAGAAAAGCAAGTTAGGTATCAAGGCACAAACCAAATATGTGACACACATGGATAAATTTTGGAGATTGCAAGTCTCTAGATTCCACAGGAATTTGAATTTATTACAGATTTTCATGCACAGGAAGAAGAATTAGCCATCTGAGAGCTGGAGATCCTTTTGATCATTTTATTTCTGCTCTACATGCTTGTGTTCAAGAGGCATCTTGTACTCATTTATACAGGAAATGAAAGCAACTTCTAAAGCACAAATACAATCTCCTTCAATAGAGAATATTTTACCTGCATTTTGTTTGAAAGTCTAAAAAAATAGCAAGAGCTTTATCTGTACTGCCTAATAAGTTCAGGTTTCAGGGGTGCCTTATTCCTTTAGAATTGCTGAAAGTCTCAATTTTTCATAAAACAATGTTTAAAACAGACTGGAAAACCATATTGTGCCTCTCGGGTCTTTTTGCCACAAAAAGGAATCAACTCAAAAGTCCAAATCCCTGACAAGAATTTAGAAAAAGACAGTTTAAAAGAGAATTCTACATTGAAATTTGAAATCTACTCCCAAGAGCAATGAGGAACTCTGTGAAGGAAGGACAGGGGGAAGAAAGGAAGAATTTCTCAGGCAAGCCTAACGCAGGAGTTATTGCTAAGCTAAATTATTGGGATTATCTAAATTCCACTTCAGTATTTCCTATGCCTTTAAAAGAGCAAAATGCTCCATGAGAGTCAAGGCTGATTAGTCCTTAGCTAAGATCTTAAACGTGGGTCAAGTTTGTGGGTGGCATCTTTTTCCTTCCCTTCATTTCTGAGCTTTGAACTCTGAAGTGTAATTAGCTTCAATCGTTAATTTCAAAGTCTGGATAAATCAGACATGAGGGGTGGTGAAATGATGATTTTCAGAGACCTGGTAGCTGAACCATGGGCATTGCATCACAGGAAACTCACAGACAATACATTGAGTAAATATGTCAGCTCAGCAGGGATGTTGAACTGTTATTTCTTCCCTTCAGAAATATTCAATACATTTCATCTTCTGTATTAGTTAACATGTGTATGATTGAAGAGACATAATTATTTTTCTAACAAAAAAGTTGATTACTGGTTATGAAACTTGTCCAGAGATGGAAAATACAGGGGGAGAGGAAGAATATTTACATACCAGATATCCCCCAAAACATAGAAAAAAACCCAAATATCAATGAGATCACATGGATTTTCTATAAATTTTTCCCAAAAGGGCATCACATAAACACTCAACTTGGCTGTCTCTTGTTATTTTTCTGTATCAGGCTCTTTCCAGATTACACATATCAAACCAGCCTCTCAGAAGTTGTTGGTTCAAGTTCCAGTTATTCATTAAATGAAGTGTATACTAGCACAAACATATCTACTTTGATAGGCTTACACACTAGATTTAAATAAAATCACATTACAGCCAGAGGATAACTTAGAATCTCGTGGCACTTCAGAGGGTTTTTTTACTTTTCCTTGAAATTCCAGATACAACAAAGGCAAGCCCACTCCTTTACAAGTAGCAAGGTCACCATTTTATCTCACAGAATGCTGGTGGCATCACTGCCTTTACCAGTCTGAAAGTGGTACTGAAGCTCAGGATTTTTGCTGGCACCTTAAAAGCTGGAAATATAACATCTGAAGCATTTAACTCCCTGATTTCAGGTTCTGAGCAGCTTTCAGTCTCCCTCTCTTCGATTTCTTTAAACAGAAATTATGCCTCAGAAATAGTTTCATGGCCCTATTCTCTCGAGTTAGATCTAATAACAGTAAAGAGAGAAGATGAGGGAATTTACACTCCATTTACAGACTCTGAATGAGTGTGCTTGCTAAAGCAAATACAAGAGGATGTAAAACCACCAAGTCACACAAGAACAGAAGAAGCAGTCAGTGGAAAATGACTTGAAACTGAAGTTCATGGAACAAGTCAAAACCACATAAAACCGATAATACTTGGAATAAAGTTGGGTAATGAGTGCTTAATTACTTTTGCAGTTAACTGGAGTGTCTTTACAGCATTATCAACTTTCAGACCAGATGTGGCTGAAATCCTGGCACTGTTGTTGTGCTGCTTGAATTAAACCAAGTTTAGAACTGATTAGTTTGGTTGGCTTTACTTAACCAAGCTTTTCTTGCATGCAGTAGGGGCATCCAGCTTCTCCTGAAGTTCATTGGATGTTGTAAGGTGATGTTGGGAATCTTTCATCAATAGTAGTTTGTTGTAATAATGAAAATTATGGATGTACACATATGCAAAAAATCACTGTTATTACAGTCATAACAAGATCTAACAAACAGAATCTCAAAAAAATTCCATTTTCTTCCAGAAAGGATATCAAAATTACCCAGATTTCTCTTAGCAGTTGCAAACCTCACCAAATTAGAGTTATCTTGTCAAAAAAAAGGTAATTTCTGTTCTGGTTATCGTGCCCTGATTGCTGGGGATGTGCTATATACAAGGTGCTATCAAATTGGTATTGGACTTTTCTGCTGGGAAGATTTTCACCAAAGACCAAAAGAAATACTCTAAAAAACCAAGCAAGTTTAAATTAGTTCTGCAAGTCCACTTACAGCAGAAGCAGAGAAAACTCGGTCCCTGAAGTCCCAGATAACAGGAACCTTGTGAGGAATTTTTCTGAATATCTGAGCATTCCCAAGGAGGTGGGCAAGGCTCATATTGGGGCACATATTTCAAAACTTGAATTCAGGAAATCTCTTCCTTGGAATGCCTCTGTTGTGGCAAGCAAATACCCAGAGGAAGGAGAGAACACTCTATCCCTTGGAATGTAAAGATGTCTATACTGGACCTTCTCTGAGCCAAAGACAGTTTTGACAGTAATATTTGAATAAAGAAAATATTAAAGATACTAATCAGCTCTAAATTATTAAAATCTGCCAATTAAAAGTATAATGAATATTGTATGAAACCAACGTAAAAGGCATTTCTTGGAAATTTATCTGAAGGACTCATCAAGGTTAGTGGGGACAATATGGAAGTGCTCATTACTTTTTTTCTCTCCTGCAAAAGATAATAATTAGTGCTTCCCAAAGAGCTCTAATTGGAACAGTGAACTTTTTTCTTTTCTTTGAAAAAGGGATTCTGAAATTGTCCATGTTTCACCGAAAGCAAGCGATCAGAATTAAGACAATTTTCATTTACTTGACAAATTAGGCTTTTAACTCAAATCCCTCCTTTTTCACAATAATTAATGACTTTCCTGCTCACTTCATCTGGAATACATCACATCAGGACAGACAGATTACAGTGAAATACAGTGAAAAGGAAGTGAACTGGGAAATTCATACCAGGATCTGCTTCCTGTGAGTGCTGCCACTAGCAATGGTGGCCAGGGAATAGCCCTGAGTTACTGTCCCAAGAAACCAGAAGGCTGAAGACCAGTCAGGGCTTTTTTTCTCCTTTCTGTTTAGTTGCAGGGTATTTTTCTTGCTGTTTGCCTAACATTTGCCATCTGAAAGCATGTCAATCCCAATTTCCACTGGCTGTGCTCACACTGAAGCTGGCTGGTTGTGAGCAGGGACTGCACATCTGCAGCCTCCCCAGCTGGGGGAAAGGCAGGAGTCCCTCTTAGCTCCAAAGGGACAAAGAAAATCTGTTTGTGACATCTCTATGGATGCCAGGTACAATCAGTTGTGCTTCCTCCTTGCCTCAGTGCCTGGAGGAAACAGGCCAGAGGACTTCATTCCCTACCTTGTTCCTCATCACAAGGAGTTTTTCTGTCTCTTAGTCCTGAGAGCTTCTTGCCAAGCAACCTCACTGCCAGACAGTTTTAGCAGAGGTTTAAAGGAGATCTTTACTTTTTTCCAGTTCAGCTTTACTGAACACTAAGTACCTCCCAGTCATTACATGGTGCAAATGTTATTATCTTTCAAGAAAACTAGATTTTTTTTTCCCCTCACGTTTCATTTTTTGAAATATATAATTTTCTCCTTTTTTTTCAGGAAGGGATGAATAAAACATCAGTTTCATCTCAAACCATTATTCACTTATGGGTAACTGCAGACCACATCAGAGTTATGTATCATTATGTTCACCATATGGTTCTCCTACAGGAATGAGCTTTAGGAGCGTAATTATCAACAATGCTTTGTGGCACTATGTTCAGTATGTTCCACATAATTAACAAAAGAATATGATCAGGGATGTGAGAGAAGGATTAAGACTGTTTTAGAATTTTGTGCAGTATAAACAAGGCCAGAAAAATCATATATATATATACAATACACACACACACACACACATATATATATACACCATATATACACACACACAAAATAACACACTGGGGTGGAGCACTGAAGGCACTTCAAGCACAGCATTTTCCTCTTAAATCAAACATCCCTTCAGTCCAGGATACTAGCTGGAAGCTAGGAAGATACTATAGAGGCTAAAGAAACCAAAGAACTGATAAATGAGTAACACATACAGCCCAGGCAGGTACTTGGTAAAATCAGCCTCCCTCCCATCCCAGGACAAATACTTAAGAACATCCAGGGAATTGTTGGATGATTTTTCAGCAGCAAATGTGGAGATGTGGATAATTAATGAAAGCCAGCTAGTGCAGTGTGTTCTGTTCAAGGACTTGAAGAGCACAGCCTTTACCTCAAGGTACCTGCACTGTCAATCTCCCAGACCATTTTCTAAAAATGTGCTTTGGATTCAGGTATTGAATCTTACTTACTGAGAAAGTTTAATGAAGTAACTGAACAAAATATTGTGCTTATCCTAACTTCTTATAAATGAAAAATTACAGATGTAAATAAAGCACTCCTAATGCAAAATAAAAGTTAAGTGAATTTTGTTTCACTCTAACTCAGAGCAGTAGCAGGGCAACTATCACAGAGCACAAGTTCAACCCTCTCATTAACTGAATGTAAATATTCACTTCCATTCTCAAATTAATTTTTACAAAAAATACTGGTTAAAAAATTCACAGCATACATAGACATTAAGTGTTTTTGAGATACTGTTCTCTAATTTCACTTGCCAGATTGCAGCATAAAATATTCAGCTGCTAAAAAAGGACAGCAAAGCGTTTGGCTTATTATTAACAGTAAACAGCGAGCAGCATTTTGCATAATAGAGCCTGAATTGCCCAGAACTGCTCTTCTGCATAAAAAATGATACAGAGTCACTGAAAATGCAAAAGGTTCCACCCATCAAATAGCAAATGAAAAAATTAAATAGAGGGGCAAACTTTTAAAAGCTGTGTTTAAAACAAAGCTTGTCCTGTCATTTAAAAACATCAAATGCAGTCCAAAGAGCTACATCAAAAGCAGCCTCACAGCAATTTCATTCAAATTTCCACAAAAGTCCATGTTGTGCTTCCCTCACCCTGTCTCACCCCCCTAAAAGGCAGAGCACAAAGGAGTATTTCAGGAAGCTGGAAATTGCAGTGTGACAAGGACCCCTTATCACAGCTCAGCCCGTGGTACAGTGTGTTAAAGTGATGGATGAGAATCCTCCCTGCATTTCCTCCATTCGCATTCCCAACATTTCCTATCAGGACAGGAACAGGCGCAGCTGTGCTTGCCTTGATTGGAACAGGATTGCACTGAAGGCAATCCCATGGTAACGGCACGCCTTGCTGAAAATACATCCATATGCATTATTACACTCACACTCCTTAAGCTGCTTCAGAGGATTTAGGATAATTGATGAGGTAACAATGTTCTGACTTGTTTCCCCGACTGCATCTACTTTTAATCTCTTCTTCAAACGTTTTCCTTGCTCAAACCCAAGGAAACATTAGGCTGACTACCACAGTGACCAGGTTTCCTCCTCACAGCAGTAGCCAGGTACTTGGAGACTGTTAAGTTAGTTGAGTTTGCATTTACTCTAGACAACTTATGGATCTAGTTCAGAGGTCTTAGCACTGAGGAGTTAACTATTTGAAAAATCAACCTTTCTTCTTTTTGCAAAACAAGTGCCCAGTCAGCTGCTCCTTCTCATACACAAGCACTTCTTGTGATTGAACAATTTCCAACCTCGCCTCTTTCCCCATTGATATTCACCATTTAACAAGGTGTTTGTTTGGAATTTTGAATTCTCGGTATATCCCCCAATATTTTCTACTCTGAAAGTTTCTTTCAGCTTAGCTTTGACTGAAGACTATGTATACCATCACTGATGAAAAAGAATGATACGGACTGAAACACGAGGGCATCTCCATGCACTTTCCATTAAAATATTCAGATCTTCTCCTTCCAGCTTTCTGACCAGTTCTGTACCATTTCACATTACTTCCTTGAGTTGATTTTTTTCTGACACATATTAAGGCCAGGCTTCTCCATGGATTTTCAGCACACCTTGTGTGCCCTCCCTGTGAGGTGTGACAGCCACAAGCCATGCCTGCTATCCACACACTTGTCATGACAGAATTGCACAGAATTTCTGTCCAGAGAAACCCCAGGAACTCTCACCAAGTTCGGTTCTGCTGCAGAGCACCAGAAGGAGTTCAAGGCAAGGGATCCAGTGTGGGAACCAGAGCCCCTTTTTGGCTGCTTTTCAACCACCCAACACAAACCTTCAACTTGACCAACTGACTCAACGTGGTTCCTGCTTTTCCCTCCGTAATGGGAAATGCATTTTTACCTCTAATATAATTAACTGGAGAGATTGCAGTTTTCTTTAGTGCCTCTGAGAAGCCTCTCAGAGGATTTTACTGACCAATTCTAGGAGTTCAAGAGACCTGAAATGTATTGGTTTTATTTTGCTATTTTTCCTCCTTCCTATCTCAGAGATCACCACTTGCACTGCTGTCAGCTGCTCTCACTATTCCTTCATCTTCACATTTTTAACATTTTTTTTTCCTTGCCAGTCACAATTAAATCTTCAAAAGTCTATGCCTAAAATGTTTTTTCTTGGTAGGAAATATTCTCTGAACACATTTTAGGAATTGTGTTCTGTTTCAACTCCTCATCAACAAATTTCTGGGCAGTTAAAAATCTCCTACAGCCAACAAGTCTTGCAAATCAAATGGTGGCTCAAAAAAAAAAAAAATCAGTCTTTTATGAAGTGTTACTTTATAATTGTGAAGCTTACTTTAAACTGATGGTGCTTTACAGTGCATAACAAAATTCATAAACAAAAAAATTCTTGCCACTTTATTACCATCCCACAAACCCAAAATATATAGCTTTATTTACCTTGAATCTGACTTTTGGTGAACATGCTGGCCTCTAAACTTATTGCAGTTTTGTAGATTGTGCCAATTGCTATGGGAAACTTGAAAGAAGACAGCAATGTAAATTACCTGAAAGTCTCCAAAGAAAATACCAGGAAAATAAAGTAGGCAATTGCTTTAGCACTGAAAACAAATTGGGTTTGTGTGCCTTGGAATTAGTGAAACCATGGATATCTACTAATTCTGTCATTACTTGGAAACTGTTGGGTACAACTCCTAAAACATAACCCCCCCTCCCCAAAAACCTCTCGGGTTATTATTTTATACTTTGATACCTTCCTTATCATGTGAAGGAAATCACGAAATAGCATCACTTCTGATGGAACTCGAGAAAAATTCAGGCATTAAAGAGTTTAATATTTCATTAGATTTCATTAGAGAAGGGCAGAAATCAGACCATTATCCTAATGGCCATTTACACAGGGCTGAATTAACTCTCACACAAATTTATAGGAATTTATTCACTTAGTCCTAATTGATTGGACAAACACTCTTCCTTATGCAAGGTTTTGCTTCATACAATGCCAAAGACCTGTGGGTAAACTTGTAAAAGGACTAAACTAGAACTGCATAAAAATAAACTATCAGTATTTCCTAATTTTCAAAGTGCTAAACAGCACAAGGTTATTCATTTTCTTGCAGAGACATTATGTTAAGCAGAACAGTTGGCCCATTGTGGCCCAGCTTGGCTTGTGTTCCAGTTTCCCTTGCTGGTCTATCAGAACACTGAGGTCTATTCACACTTCCAGCAAGCAAAAGTTACTTATTTATGAATATTCTCACAAGATGCTGAGGCTCTTCAAGAAGAAACTGCATCTGCTCCGAGGATCTTTTTATAGAAGAGTAAAGAGCCCCAGAAATACAGTCCAGGAATGGTACTGACAAACAGGGCTGGTTGTTCTCCCTGCTGAATTTCCTTGTGTGCTTTAGTCACAAGCAAATGGGTAGAGGACAACAGAGCCACATCTTGACTCTTGAATAAGTACAAAGAGGCAGGAAAAACAACTCACTAGGAGTTGGATGGAATAAAAGACTTAGAAAATGCAACTCATGCCTCAAGAAATGGGGTAGGACTCTGCTCATATAAAAATATAGGATACAGCCCTCTATGCAGTAAATAAAAAGGAATTCATGATTGTTTTTTTAAAAATCTCATTTATAATTACATAATTAATTTTACATTCCAATACTTAATTTTTTTAAGACATTTCATGCCATGATTTAAAACATTTTAAACATACTTGTGGCAGAAACTCTACATACCCAGAAGTTTACTCAAGACAACTTTCCCTCTTGTTCTTTTTTGCTATCCTAAAGGATTTTTCTTGCCATTACGTAGTAATGTTCAGAATAAATTTGCATTTATGCTTTGTAAGCTGTATTTTAAGATGCTGGGCTTCCACAATAATCATGGCTCTTTATGGTTCTTAGGTTGAAGCACCATTGCAGCACCTCGGGGTTGATCAGTGTGACAGAATATAAATTGTCTGGTGCAAGAACATGTGGGGAGTGATGTGAGTATGTGGCTCATGTGGATATGAGCACAGACAAATATACCCATGATCCAGCAAGGAAACTAGAAATATTGCTGATTTGCTTATAGCAGGAGACTTAATTGGAGGAGCAGAAAGTACAAAGGAAAAGCTGAGGGAGGAACTGCAAATAATGATCTATCCAGGTTTACAGGTGTCAGCAGAGTTTTCAAATAGTTCCGTAATGGGACTTTCCACTTTGAGGAGTATAATCTGTCTCACTTGAAAGTGTGGCACCAAATGAAAATTTGTTAGTGCCAGGAGGGAAAGTGTGGGAATTGAAAGTCATTCATCATTGTAACATTTCCCCACAAACTAAACACAGATAAAAGGTTCTGTATAGGCCAGGGTTTCCAGTACACCAGCCTTTTTGTTCACTTGTCATACTGGAATGTACAAGGTGCTTACACAGAAGTGACAACTTCCCCAGAATAATCTACAACTCTTCCCAAGTTATTTTTACCGTTGAGATATTCTCTACTTATGTCCCAAAAAATGTCAGTACCTACCCTCCTTCACTGGGCATGAAATGCTTTTAATGCATAACTTGGTGTTTTGTTAAAAGGATTTCATACACTCACTGAAAAAATGTTATTGAATTCGTTTGCATAGAGAAAAGACTTCTTAACCAAAAGAATATGCCAAAAGGCCTAAATTTCCTGACCATTGTTAGCAAAGTGCCCATCTCTCCATCAGTTTTACACTCTAGATGTTTTGCATTGGAAGGAAATAGAATTTGAAGGGAAAGGACTCTAAAAGAGCCAATTCTGTGTTAAGTGTCACTTCAGACAGTCATGGTGCCTTTTTGCTGCTAAATGTGGAAACATCTGTCACTGCAGGATAACCATCAGGAATGGTGAGGGGAGCAGCATCAATCATGAGTCTTTCTCAGGACTGGTATGAAGATGCACTATGCCATGCAGAGAAATCTGGGAGGCCCAGCATTGCACTACACCAATTAACACCCACTTACTGATTAGGCTTTATATCAACTAATTACAGATTAATTCAAGACACAAGAATCGGTTCATGAAACTCATCAAAATATAATTTAAAAATTCAACAAGTATTACTCCTGATATTAGGAATTCTTACAAAAAGTTCTTATTCAAATTTTTGGGTCAAGAAAATGTTTAAAGATAACACGGCTATATTTTTTTAGGCTATAACACTATGAATTTAATTCAGAAGCTTTCTGTATTTCATCACATTGGAGATGGAGCATTTAAGAAACAACTTTGCTGGACAAGTTAAGATATGACTGCTTATTCATTCTAGGCCAAGTCAGAAAGCAAGATGCAATAACAGAGAAATAGAATTATTTAGAATGAGCATCACAAATGTAGCCTGTTTACATTCTTGGCAAGATTATACAGGTACAGGTATTTCATACAACTCATATAGCTGGGACAACTTGATGACATTCACTAACAGTTCTCCTTTTAGAAATTAATCATGTAATGATGTTCTGTAATATTAACAACTTCCTTATTATCCAGATTTGACCCTGGGTCAGGCTAGGGGTAAAGATCAATGATTAATCTTAATACTTCAAAAAAAGATACTCCATACCCTAAAATATCTACCTGAAAGCCTTGCTTTGCACACTGGCATGTTAGGAGCTTTAAGCATTTTGTTTTACCACTTAAAGTGAGAAGTGTTGAGTTTGAAACCTGTATTTGTCTGTTCATGTTAAAGCTGTGCATAGCCATCTACAGGAAAACAGTTTGGCAATGAAGACTTTCCATAGAACGAGGCATTCTTTGAACCAAAAGGAGCCCAAGTTCATCCTTTCACTTCTCTGAAGTATTTCAGAATATAATTCAGTCTAATTTTTCTGCTGCCATTTACTAATTGCTTGTGTAGATTATAATGTCAGCAGGAGCAAATTCAAATATTCCTATCCGTTGAAGATTTTTGGGTTTTGACATTTCATATCAACAATTCAAATATTCCTATCCCACACATAGCATTACAATTATAGCCCTTTAGGGAAATTTAGGAATCTACAACTTGCTCTACTTGAACCAAAGGTCATCATGTGGAGGACAACAGGTAATTTAGAATTTCAGCAATAAAAAAAAGAAAAAAAGTAAGAAGAGATCTTCCTGTATTGATCCAAGTTTTAGGTGGGAAAAATGTTTTCAAAAATAACAATGTCTGATATATTTGATTTTCTTATTTACTACTATGAAAATTACAGATGCCTTAGGAGCACTAAGTTTTGTCAGAGCTGGTTCTATTTCATTTGAAAACAGGGTTTAAGGTCCTAATTCACCTTAAACATTAATTTGTTGACTGCCACGACTCAAGCTGGCTGCCATCAAGTAACAACAGAATCTGCAGTGTCTCCATTGTATTGATTTCCCCCAAAACGAATGGCCCCACACTTTAGGCTCTGATTCCCCAAAGCCTGCATTTAGCACAACTTAAAACCTGCAACTCAATGGAAATTCAGCAAGAATTCTGCTGCAGCTCCTCTTTTCCTTGGTAACTTTTCACCACGTTCCTGGTGCACATTTTGCTCCCTGAAAAAGGTGTCACCCCCAGGTTGTAACACTGATCCATCACACCTGAAGTAACTAACAACCATCTTAGGGCCTTAGCCTTTCTTCACCTGTTTTCAGTGGTTGTGAATCATTATGTAACAACATCTCATTAAAAAATTCCTTTTCTGTTTAGCAAATATTTAGAAAGAAGCGTGTGCTGTATATTATTATTTATATAAAATAAAAATGCTCATATATCACACAATTAAAAATGTTTCCTGCCACGTAGATCTCAACTACTCAATTTAGAATAATGCTGACTCTATGAAGATTATTTTTAGCCCTCCAATTAAAACATTAAGTTCAATTCCTTTACAACTACTAGCTGTACTATACTTTTGGCTGCATAAAAGCTCTAAAACCTGAGGATCTTGCTTTTGCCCCAGTCAGCTGCTAACACAGAAAGGATTTCATCAGTGAATGTCTCACCTTGTACTGATAAATAAAGAATGACTGAAATAAAGAACAGCATCTTGTCCCTGCCACGTTCTCAGATTGTGAATGGATTTAGCTGGTGTGGGGATAACTTGAGTTTTGGATGTGTTCTGAACTAGAGGGTATTCAAATTGTGTTTTACACTCTACCAACTTAGGAGACCTTCTGTTACAGAGAGAAAAGAGCCAATATTTTGATCTGGCAATAAAATGAAAAAACCCCAAACACCTGCTACATCTAGAAATGTACCAATAAACATCTATATTAGAAAATAACAGCTACACATAAGAGCTACACAACCAGCCCAGGTTTGATGTCTGATATTTACCTGGCACCTTTCATCCCAGAGAATCGTAGTGGCTTCATGAGCTGTACACAGGGGCCAATTTATCCTGCACTGAATGAAAACACTCCTGCTAACAACTTATGGTGTAAGGCTTGGCTATAGCCAGGAACAGGGCAACACAGCCCTCCCCAGAGTGACAGCAGGCAAGCATGGACACCATCACCCAGACAATTGTACCCTGGAGTAGAAGGTCTCTCAAGGAGAAATGACAGTAATTATGTTCTGATGCATTTTACAGAGTTCTGAGGGAAAGTCTGAATTTCCAAAGCCACTCAAAACCAAGCACTGCAGAGCAGTGTTCACACCATTTCTGCAATATAAGCAACTAAATTGCCCTCATCAGGTTCCTTTTGTACCTGGTCATTTCCTGCAGATCCTTCACCAGTCTGTAGGAAATCCCAGCCTTGTTCAACAGATGAAAATTCTGCTGCTCTTCAATCTCTTTCCCCCTTCTCCCCATAATAACCCAAAACTTCTCATAAATGTGGAGTTTCTATCCCAGAATTAGAGGTATTTTAAAACCTCACTGAGAAGTAGATCGGTGAGAGACAATGTGAGTGAATGGGTACAAAAGTGAAAGCAACTGCACCTTTCATGGCTTTTCCTGACAGCCAGGAAAAATTCTCTCCCAGGAATGCTGTTTCCAGTAAGCAAGCACAGCTATGGTTCTGACTAAAGTGGAAGTGTTTTATCCAGGGATGGGTACTAAAGTGAATAGCTGGTTTTTAAGATAAAAACTTTCTCCATATCCCAAAGCAAAGTGCAGTATTTGGGTTCATTTCAATTGCCAACATGCTGTGATGACAAAGCTCCTGTTCCATTTTACCACTTACTGGCTGTTCTCCAGTTTGATATTCCCCTTCAGCTCTCCCAGCATTTTCATCACAGTTTGGGATACACCAGCAGCAAGGCTCAGCCTAGAGCACTTAGACCCTCCCACCTTTAGGAAGGCCAAGTGCACAGTGGCTGCCAAATGCAAAGTAAATTTTTTCACATCTCCTTGCAGCAAAAAGACAGCAAATAGAGCACTAGGGAGCATCACGAGAATGTTATTCCTGGTCACACACAGCTTTGGGAATTAGTCTGACACCAACAGCTCTCATCTTGACCCACTGGATAAAAGACAAACGTTCCATACCCAACAAGGAAGTGAAATAGATATCACTACTTAAAAATCCTTCAACATTTATGGTCACTGGTACTGTGCACACTAAGTACAGCTGGATTACTCAATTGCCTCAAAGATGCTTTTGCCATGACATTGTTTTGAAACAAGCAAAACCCCAAATTTCGTTATCCATAACTACACATTCTTTAATCAGAGGAGTTCCCTTCCCTTTCTGCAGAGGTAGATCAAACATTAGGAAAAAGGAAACTAAGAATCATATTACCTACTCATATTTGTACTCCTAATTAAGGAATCTTTTTTTTCTTGCTTCATAGGCCCACCACTGTCCCAGCAGTTAAGCCAGCAAATTTTAGAAGACTGTTTCAAATGTCTTTAAAGGTAACACAGCATGACTAAGACAATTTGAGACATTAACAACTGCATGCAAGAACAAGTGTCTCTGCTGACTGGGGACTGTGTCTAGAACCTCACCTTTATGCTTCTTTTCTCTTTCATGCATTTCAAAAAGATTATTGTGTGGAGATTTCCTTCATGCATTAAGGAATTAAATACATTCTGTCCCAGCAAATGTGATTTTACTGGAACACCTTCAAAGTGGTTGTTGGGTATCTTGCTCAAAATTTAAAATTCTGTGTATAACTAAAGAATTACACAGAGATTTTTAAGGGACCTGTCATTTCTTCAGTATGGAAAAGTTATCAATATCATTCAGTAATTCTTAAACCAAGAGGAGATTCTCACTAACATCACTGGATTTTTTCTCAGCTACCACCAAGAATTACATTAAAAGGAAAAATCATCTCAAAAAAATAAACCTCCATAACCGCAAACAAAGTGTTTCCTTAGTATTTCCTTTTATTCAAACTATTATAACTCCAGAATGAGAATGTCTTGATTAAAAGTTTTAGCTGGACAGTACATTTTTACAAGAGCAACTAATTCAATACCCAGATAATGTGATTAATATTTAAGCCTATGTTAGGCATTTTTACAGGAGTCCTCAGCAGTGTTCTAGTCTGTTGATGGTTGTGCTACAGCTAATAAATACCAAAAGCTGGCAGCAGTGTCAATGGCAGTGATTAACTCACATCAGGAGGGTGTTATTTAATCTCTACAATTCAGGAGCCAGTGAAGCTGAATAAAGTTTGGAAATTGCTTAGGTTTTCCAACCCTAGACTTCACTTTTCAACTCTACACCACTTTCCAGATATATTAAAAAATAAACACACACATATTTTTTAAATCCCTCAAAGGCAAGAATCACTTAGCAATCTAAACTTGCACCCTTGTATAGTTGTTATTTTGCTTTGTGAAAGGATGAAAATTCTGACAGACTCACTTCTTTATCATTAGAGATTATGAACTTCCAAAAATTAGAAGCCTATCAGCCAAATACTGTCTCTGAAAGTTTGCTGAGTGATTCCAGTGGGATGGTCTGGACTTATTCAGACTACACCTGAGACCTACACAAAGTTGTGGAGTTTGATGTTTGATTGTTTTTTGTCTTTAAGGCCTACAGTCCAATTTCCTCAGATGCCTGATGAAAAGATAACTAGAGGGAGAAGTTTCACAAAACAAGGGTTTTGGCAGCTTTGCCAGTGTAAGGAATTGTCTTTTCTTATCTGCAGTTACAGATTCTGCAGCACTCTGCCTCCTCATCTTGTGCCAATAAAATTGTTTGTAAGGTTGAATTGAGAAACACATCAGGGTCTGGGCAAAATAAAAAGAAAAGGGCCTATTCTTTATCCACATAGGTAGTGTGATTCAGTCCCTGCCAAATCTACACAGAACAATTGTTTCAGTACTCCTGTAAAACATTGTACAGCAGAGGCAGAAATGAACAGGCAGGAACAGGAACTCTGTAAGCCAGAGCTGCTCCGTGATAAAACAGCTTCCCATGCCAGGGCCAACCAGTGAGGAGCTGTTCAAGAACAAAAAAGGGGGTTTGCTAAATTCTTCTTCTTTAATTAGAATAGAATAAAGGGAAACAAATCATCAGTGTTTGGAGGCTTCACAAGTCTGCAGAGAACCCCCTGTTAGTGGTTGTTCCCTACCAGGATTAAAATTCATCTTTAAAACATAATCCTTTCATGATCAGTTCTCATGGAATTGTTTCCTTACTCAACAGAAAACCATAAACTTTACTTTCTAAACAGTGACACACATTAGGCACGTACAGACAGCAACTACAGCACCACAGCAGAGGTTTTGGGTTGACCCAGGACTGGAAATGGCAAGCACAGAGCAGTGCATTATCAGTGAAAGGATGACCAAAGGACATACAGCTGCTAATTTCAAGCTGCTGGGCAGCCAGGGACAGAATGACACATTTTTTGTCATCTGTGGAAAAGAAAGAAATAATTTGTTATAGCCAAATATATATGTCCAGATTTTTCCCTGATGTCTTAAAAATTCCCTATCATCAGTGATCAGAGTTTTTTTTTAAACTGTCAGAAGACAATAGCAGAAGTTGTGAGGAGAGGGCACAGAAAGAGACAGTGGCTGATCCAGCCAAGAAAGCAAACTGCTTTTTTAGACAGAACTTTCTATGGCCAATTCTTTTCCTCTGCTTCCAAACATATTTCTGAGAGAGCTCAGAAGTTTTGTCAGCTAGAGCGTGTTGTTATTCAAAAGCAGAATTTTTCATTTTTACAAGTGGAGGGAGTTGAGCACATATAATGAATCTGCTGTATTGAAGGACTCTGAGGAAGTCGAGAGCCTCTTAACGAGTCCCTGCCTCTGACTGAATACACGCAAGGCTGAGGGCAAGCAGGCTGCAGTAACTGTGGGATGTGAAGGGATATTTCAGTCCAAAGCAAATCATTGCTCTGCTGGGCTGGTTTTGGGTTGTGCACAACAAGAAAAGTGGTAATAGCCACCATCTGCTCATGCAAAGCATGAAGGCAGATAAACCAAGTGAGCAGCACCAGGGACTCGCTGAGCAGCCTGAGGAGAGTGAGAGAAGGTTAACAGGGCTGGGAGGAACAGGGCTGTTCGAGCAGAGTGGAGCAAAGGCAGCACAGCGAATGACAGGACAGCAAAACGAGGGGCAATACAACATCATTCACCTTTTTGTCTCACTGGAGAGGTCATGTCAGTAGGGGGGGATGGAGGAGAGTGCTCATCTCCTCAGAAACATCTCAGACAAGGAAACTGCCTCCAAAAGCAGCCAGGCAGATTAGGGGCGGAGTGGGAGAGACCAAGGAATCAGCTACGAACTGTCCCAAGACACACTGCTTGGAAAGGGGTCCAGCTTCTCTCATCTCTCACTTTGCCTCCCAGACTTGCAAAATTCAGTGAGTTTTACCTTTTTTCCTGGGGGATAAAAAGCTGCAGACCAAGTTAAATATGAATTCATGTTTTCTTGCTCCCTTTTTTTCATAGATCTCCAGATATCCCCTTGATAGCAGCCCACAGCAGCTATTCCACGACACCAAAATTATATCCATATTGGCAGAACAAGTAAAGGTGGAGGGAAATTCACAGAAGCAGATTGAAGAGAGAGCCTTCAAGCACAAGCTGCTACTAAAAAAAATTGTAAAAGTCATACTAATGGCTGCATAGAGCATTTTTTGCAATGGAACTGCACACGCCTGTCTGGAAGCAATCGTACAGAGCTCAGCTAGTGGGAGAAAATGAAATGCTGCTCCCTCATGCATTGATTATAGCATTCATATCTGCAGAGACAAAAATCTGACATCAAAGAGAATCCCCAGCCCTATCATGGCTCTACAGATAGAATAACAACAGCCTTTCAGAAGGCTCAGTTTTCTTTGCAGATTTGGAAATAAACTCCCTGTGCCTTGGAACAAGCCTCTGTTGAATGTATGTTCTGATTCTGTAGTTTACTGTCAGAGTTTTTAGGCCTCCTGTAAGACAATACTGAATCTCACAGCTATAGGACTACTCTGGCATTCTCAATAAAAACCCAAAAACAAAAATCCCAAACAAAACCACAAACAGAACAAAACAAAACAAAACTAAGCTTCTCTGGAATTTGAAAATATTTAATAGGGCAAAGAAAACTGAGGTTGGCATAAACTTGCACTAAAAAACAAACTATAATGCTATTTATGTGCCATCAGTTATTCCTAATGTATACATCTATTTTTCTACACTTTTTGCTGGATAACATTGCTACACATACTACACATGATAAAATTGGGATATTCTCCATAAAAGCACCACAAACACAGCCAGAGCAGCTCACAAATCAACCAGAGACCTACTAAAATCTTGGAAGTCAAACTGTCAATATTTTCCCCATAAATAACAAGTCTAAATCCAACCCAAAACTAGGAGCAGAAAGATTAGAACCCCCAGAACTGCTGCACAATTTACACCAGTATTTTCCCTCCTCTCTTTCTCAAAACCAAAAATTGGTCTCATTCTGCCTCAGACACCAGACATGGGCAGTGCCCTCCTGCAGGAACAGCTTTTTATACTTCCTAAACTGGAAGACTGCTGGGAAGGAAAGGAGATGCCAGCAATCAGCCTGGAATCTCAAAATTATTTCAAATAATCTCAAATTATGTTTGCCTGACTCCTAATAATTTTTGTTCTTGGCCATAGCCCAGAGCAAATTTTTCTGACAGGAAATCATTTGGTTGCTGTATATTACTCAAACTAGATGATCTAATAATAACCTCTGGCCTTAAAAAGCAAATCTTTGAAGGAGATTTGACTATTTTTATTGATATTTTGGTAGAGTGCTGAAATAGGAAGCTTTAACTTAAAAATTAATTTTCCAGCTGCAAGACTGGTAAAGAAAGGATTATCTTCCTTTTTTCAGAGTCACTGAATTTATGCACAGGCAGAATATTAAAAGGGAAACTTTTAATAGGAAAAGAGAAAAGCAGCTGAAGATTTTATGGAAAAGCAGCTTTTTCAAGTAATATCTTGGACAAATGAAAATATTTTTCCTTCATAATTAAAGACACACAAAAGTACAAATGCAGGGGTGCAGAGGACAGATTTGAACTACTAGCAGTCAAATACCTAGTTACAGTTGCCCAAATAATCCCTCAAGGAGGTGATAAAAGAAGCTTTTTAATTAAAATTAAACAGACAGGATATAGCTTCAAATATTCACAAAGTTTATTTTATTACTTAGGTTAAGGCTTATTAACTGTTGAGAAAACATATTTTGGTTTTAATTGCCAGAAGAGGATGTGTGTTGTTATTACATAATGCAAAGTGCACTAAACTCACAATGTGTCACCTTTTGCTGAATTTCTGCACTGTTCCCCTCCTCCAAAATTCAATTTATCAAGCATTTAGCAATTAAAGGCCAGTACTTTGTAGATTTTAGCTTAAAGGTCATATAAAAGTGGGCTTTTTTTGCTCTGGACACTAGCTGGAAAGTGATTCCTCTAAACAGCTTTTCAGTTTTTCCTTCAAAATTTATAAACATTGGCATTTTTGTGAATGCATTCTTTTACTTAGAGCAGCAAAAATTTGCACAGTTCTATTCACGTGCTGTGCTAAAATTTATTTTAGATCTAAAAATTCAATTCTCTGTGTATCCATTGCCATTCATTCACAAAATACCCAAAGAGCACTCAGCAGCTTGGCCATGGCAGTGATTAAACACCAGAGATGGCCCTGGAACTGGAAATAGCCAGCTGTGCTTGCTGTGGAATTGGCCTCCTCCATCACCTTGGTTAAATGGTTAATTGGTTAAATGGTTAATTACCATTAATTACAGTTGGGGGCACGGTCCTGGCTGCCTTGGCAGCACTGATCTCTCCCCCAAGTGTGGACATCAGCAAGAGTTCATAACTACAGCACTGCCTGAGTCCTTTTTGGTTCATAAACACCCTGTGTTCCCTCACAGGCTCACATTAAAAAGGAGAAGCAACTACAAAGCTAAGTAGTCAAGTAATGTTTTCTTGCCTTTTAGAAGTGAAATCCTACCATGGCACACCACAGAGAAACAAAAATGTAGCCATGTTGCTGTTGAAAGTCATCAAGTCTGAGACAGAACTTCTTTTCCAAGTCTCATCTGAACTCAAAGAGTCCCAGTCAAGTGCTTTGTGTCAATATGAGGTCACTTTTTGTCACACAATGGTGCTGCACTCTTATTTGTTAAGTGAGACATCTTCAATTCCTTCTCCAGACAGATAACCCAGTCAAGAAAATCCACTTCTTCAGTAAAACCTGTAAACAAAAATTAAAACAAACAAACAAACAACCCCCCCACAACAAAACAGTTTCTCCATCAAAACTTTATTTTCCTCAGGAGAAATAGAACTGAAATCCTTCCCATGTAAATCCCCCAGCTCTGCGGAATTTATTCACAAGGTCAGAGATATTTTTGGAAATTAGAAGAATCTCCCATGTGTGTTTATTATTTCTTTTTTTACTTACATTTGCTGAGTGAAGCAAATCTTCTATTATAACCTAAAAATGCCATTTCTAACAGTGTCACTCTTGTTTCTACTGTTCTGTTCATCTGATGCCCTTCCTTAAAGTTCTGTTTCTGTTAAAGATAACAGCAAAATCCTACATGACATCACTGGGACAAGGATCAGATTTGATACATTCTTCAGTGGAGGAAAGGATGGATTTAGTACGAGTCTGGTTGGGAAAAAAAAAAAGAAAAAAAGGAAAAAATCCAGTGTGTCCATAATATAAACCATTTTCATATAATCAATTTTCATATAATAGCAATATCATGGCTTACTCCTACTTAAATGTTTCAAACTCCTCCTATTAAGAAATTATTTCAAAGTGTCAAATAATTCCAAATACACAAATTGTTTCCGAAACTCAGAGTTTCAGCATAGAGGGGGTGTAAAGTTTTTTGTTAGTACGAAAAAAAACTCAACTGCATACGCCCATGCCATTAATATTACAAAAGCTCCAACTCAGATGTGTGTGAAACATTTCAATTCCAAAATATAAGCAGTCTGTTTTCCACACAATTACACTGCCCAGTGGCTTGCTTAATGAACATCTAATAATTCACAGACTCGGCAAGCAGCAGTGACTGGTGTTTTGTTGGGATCTCAGTGGGAGACTGTTAATTTCTGTCATCTTTAATAACTCTCTGTGGTTGTACAGAAGCACCCAGAGTGCTCAGGGTACAATACCAAAACTGAAAGTGCTCCTTGTGCTGGTTGCAGTTTCTTTTCCAAGTTGAAGCTGAGGTTTTCCATTGCCAATCTTTGGTCTTTGTTCTCTCATTATATTCTCCTGAAAACTACAGATCAACATCTCAGCCATCACTTAACTGCCTAGCACTTACATCACTACTTATATATTTATGTTTCAGAAATAGTGTTACTTTTGAACTCCATTAACACAGGTATTCTTTGTAAGGAAAACCTAATGGTGTTTGCAAGGAATGAAAAATGAATTCTTTTGGAGGTCTACATGCACAGGCACTTCACTGTAGCATCAGTGCTGCATTGATTGAATGACACCTTGATCACTCTCAACTTTAATGGAGCCACTGATCCAAATCAGTCAGGATTTCATGCTTAAATTCCATTTCCTCTATCCCAAGGAAGGATTGAACTCTCCAGCCATTAAAACAATTGAGCAATGAAATCTATACTCTATTCCCCCAGTAAGAAAAAGTGTCAGTTTTCTAGATCAGTAATAAAATTCCCTAAGCCTCCAGTTTCCAGATCAGCAATGGGGGATAATTCCAGCAACCTGCATCCTCCACACTTAGAGCAATGTCTCAATTTAAGGTTGACAGACAGCTGCAGGAAAAGTTATCAGCTCACAACTTCACCTTGCCACAGATTCCTAACATCTAATAACCAGCCTCCAGGGAGATTTCTCTCAACATACAGAAGTTCCTTTCCTATGTTTCCCATAACATACAACAAGGAGGGGACTGTTAAGGACACAAAAGCTCCAAAACTTGAAAAACAAAAATCAATGGAATGGTAAAAGCTCATCTTAAATTATTGAAATCCACTCTCAAAGGATGTCATAAGCAAATAATTTCATGTAATAATCTATAAACACTTAAAAATGTGAGTCCTACTTCTATTAGTCTTATTGGAAGCAATAAAAACTAAAGCTGCCCTTCTGAGTACTCCAGCAGTGCTCACACTAGATGAGTAATGTATACATACATCATCATATTGCTTATAAAAGTATTTAACCTCAAGGTCAGCTTGTGTTCAGCTTTCAGATGGGTATAAATGTGAAGCTGAACTGCTCATTGCAGCAATATTTGTCCATATTTATAGCTGCACAACACACCAGATCTGCGTTCACTCTAGATTTGCTTCTGCTAAGGCTTTAATTTGTTTGATCATTTGAAGAAACTATGCACGAGGAAATTAATAAAAACCTGTCCTACTGCTACAAAATACGAGACCTACGCCTAAAGTCCTTGTTTCACACCTGCAATTCCCTTTCCTGAAAGCTTTGGAATCAGCAAAACAGTGATGCAAAGTGAGCCAGCAAATCAATGGGACTCCTTCTAAGTACTGTAATCTAAGACAAAATTACTTATGAATTTAACTTTTTCAAGATTCAAAATTAGAGCCAGCTAACACATAAAGACACATTTTTCAGCAACAATCTGCTTCCAGTCACCAAGAGAGGCACAAGAATTGTGGTGAGAGAGGCAATTCCACATTCCTGGCACTGATCTTACCACATCCTTTAACCAGCATATAAACAATACTGCTTCCAGCAATGGGCAAGACTTTTAGTTCTCTCATCCAAGGGCTTCTGTGAGCACTGAAATTTCAAAGATCAGATCAAGAATAAGGTTTAGAATCTTAAATGATTTGGCCTTACCCAGGAGCACACACAAATACAAAGAATCCTTGTGTTAGATGGAGTTTAAAAGTAACACATTCAGAACACCTACCCAATTTCCATCTGACCACCATCTCTCATTTCTATGTTCTACATTCTTCACATCAAGTCTAAAGATTACTATTTTTCCTCTCTGCTTTTCTCTTGACCAAGAATCAATTTTTCCACTAAAATGCTGATATACTTCAGTGTCCACTTCCTCTTGAAAATATTCTGGAACACAGTTTTAGCCCTGACTTACCTCAACAGGTTGATAGGGTTTTTCAGACTGTTTTCACTAATGAATTAAGTTTCTTTTCTTGGAAGAGCAATAAATAAAAAACCTGAAATAAGCCATTGTGCTGCACTTACAACACTCTGTATGTTCTATAATAATTCAGTGTCAAACATCCTACCAATGAAACTGCAAGACACCAACATATCATTTCAGTATCATAACTCCTGTAAGTACTAATATGAATTTAATTTACAATCCTGCCTAACTCCCCCATTCATAGAGCTATGGGAGTAAAAATAACCATGTCCTCATTAGGTTTGAATTACCCTGTTTTACTTCTCCCACTAAGAAGCAGCTCCTGTTATCAGTCCTTATTCAGAGCCATCAGCCATGCAGAGTTTTGTTTGCTCACAAGAGCAGACTAATGTGAGCAGAACTCAGGGCTTCCACTCAGTGGTAATCCAGCCACAGATGATCCAGGACACCTAAAGGCAGGCAAGAACTCCTCAGTGGAACTCCTACCTGCACATGCAATAAAATAATATTTACATGTTGCATTTCTTATGGTATAGCAATTCAAAGCTCTCACTGAGTTCATACCTAATAGCTTTACAGTCATTTTAACAGATACCATACATACACAAAAACATCAATCTGACACAAGAAATAGAAATAAAATTATTTTCAATACCAAATACATTTGAAAAGTTGCTTATGTGGACATATACACAAAATTACCCTCAATAAAGAGCTATTATTTAATAGCACAACACCACCTTTCTATATTATTTGGCTGTGGCTACAACACCCAGGCATCAAACTGTACTCAAATGGAGCATATACCAAAAAAAGATCCCTGCTACACATCAGATGAGTAAGTAACTAACATTTGTCCTCATAAGATTTTGCCTGTATCACTACAAACTCTCATTGTCACAGACTCCCAAAGGTCTCTTTTACACAGACTAAATCCATCTGGTCCACTGTTCAGAGACTGCTATGAAACAGAGGGAGCAGCTGTCCAAGCAGCCCATCCCAGAGTCTGAATGTCATGATGGTTCTTGCAGCAAAAATAACTGAGAGGCCTGGCCCCCCAGCCTACACTTGAGAGGAGCTGTGAGAGGCTCATAGCAGTTTTTAGGCCATCACAACAAGCTAAATTTCTAAACCTGACGACTTCTTGTTTAAATGTTTGATTGGGAAAAACCCCAAACCAGTGATGTGTGTGCAAAATAATCACTAAGTGACAACTGACACTCCAGGACACTGCCCTGAGTACTCCAGCTGTGGCTGCAATCTCATGTAGTTATTCACTCTGGGCTGCCAACTAGGGATAAATACACATTCCATCTTTGCAGCCAGCATTTAACATGGCCAGGCTCTGCACCGTGCCTTGGTCTTAGCAGGAGCAGATAAAGACCTTGCAGGAGCCCCTTCAGGTTTCTTAGAGATGACATTCCCCTGGAGAGCATCCTTAACCCTCTCTAACATCAGTCACATTCCAGCTGCGTGCACCAGTCCAAATCTGAGATCCATTCACAGCAGTGAATTCACAGGCACAAAGCAGTTTAGCTTCTCTCTGGCACACAGGAGTCTGAATTCCTACAAACCATTCTTACAAACAGCACTCACAGATGTCTCAGCTGGCAACACAACACACAAGATACCTTGGGAAGATTCACCTACAGAATTATGCTGGAATTTTGACAAGGCCTGCATGCAGAAGCTGGTTTCACAATCAGTTAAATGAGCACCAGTAAAAAAACATAAGATTTTTTAAAAGGCAATAAAAACAAATATCATTTTCTGTCTGCCAGTATGAACTCAACACAAATATTAAGACTTCAGCTGAGCTGACTGTAAAAAAATTCTTGTGTATTTAAGAATTTTTAACTCTCCTGCAGATCAGGACAGCCCACGGGAGAGATGTATTTCTCAGTAGTGCACTTGTGCCATAAAAAGGAAATCACACATGGTAGTAACTTTAATCAGGCATTCAATTTCCTGAAGTCTTCAGAATATAAACAACCATTTTTGCTTAGAAATTAAGCACTAGAAAATAGAACAAAACCCATGAAAGCCTGACATCACAATGACTATTTATGCAGGCATAAGCAGGAACAGTCCAGAAAATTAATACTAAAATATAGACACAGTACAAAAAATCACAGTTTATTCCACCTGCCCAACAGAGAAAAATAAAGAAGTGACAAGCACTGACAAAGCTGAATTGTGATTAGACTAATGTTGAAGGTAGGCACAAAAGTTAACAGTTTCATTAATATCAGTTTGTACACTAATGACTGGAATAAAAGAATAGCAACACAAGTGAGAATAAAGCCCCTATTTCATCTTTCAAAACAAGTAGCAACACAAATCCAGTTCTCAACGTCAACTGGATAAAAAGGTTAAAAAAACTCCAAACAAACAAAAACTCCACATTTGATTTAAAAAGATACGAAGTTATAACCACTCATACTAACAAAGTCTGCTTTGCAGAACAGAAAGGAACAAATACACTAAAACCCTTGCAATATGAAAGAAACAAGTTTGAAAGGAATCACCAGATAAAACAAAGAAAATAAGAACATTCAGACAGGAGTATACTGACAAAAAGCATCTGTTTTCTCCAAGAATAAACACAAGCAAGTTCCAAGGAGGAGGCCCCTTGCCCCCCTGGGCCCCTCACAGGGAGCTCCCACACCCTCAGTTTCACACGCCCAGAAAATACCCAGGAGTGTCCTGGGCTGGTGCTGAATTGGATCCCCATTCGTCTGGTTAGCTCAAGAATAAGTTTTTCACCTTTAAAACTGGATCTGAGACTGAAGTGGGGAGAAGGAGAAGTGGTGGAATGTCTGAGGCTGTTGTTTTCAAAACATAAAGATCAGAGTTTTCAGTTTTCAGCTTTCCCTCACACACGCCCTGTGCTGGCTGCAGTGGATGGCAGGAGAGAGCTCTCCTTTGCTTTTGTTAGTTTTTGGCCAGCTGAGGCACAGAAGTTCTCTGCACTGTGGATTTTTTTCTTTTTTTGGAGCTATTTGAACCTGCTCTGGACTAAAAACCCACAGGAGCTCACCCCTGTGGCCCACCGGGCCTGGGCTGGAGAGGGAGGCAGTCAGAGGGACTGACGGCCGAGCTACAGCCCACGGGAGAGACTTTCTGAATTTGTCATCTCTGTGGAGTGGCCAGAGGTTTTGTTGTTTAGTATTGT
Organism: Polioptila caerulea; assembly: GCA_013397295.1. Taxonomy (NCBI): domain Eukaryota; kingdom Metazoa; phylum Chordata; class Aves; order Passeriformes; family Certhiidae; genus Polioptila; species Polioptila caerulea. Next base: position 227,788 of record VYXF01009500.1, read on the forward strand.
TCATTTCTTGTGCTAGGGAGTGCTTTGCCTGTTAAATAAACAATTTTTTCCACTTTTCTCCAAGGAAATCTTTTCCCGAACCAGTTGAGGGGCGGGGCCATTTGGGTTCGCTTTCTAGCGGGACCCCATCTGGAAATCTCTTCCCAAATTTGCCCTAAACCAGGACAATGAGACATCATCTATTCCCAGATTTCTACCTGCTATTCTTATTTTGAAAGAGAGAAAACTAAACTCACACTATTTCAAGTATTATGTACAAAATTTGGGAATTTTGCTTTCTTCTTGTAAGTGCGTCACAGGTGAGGGCAGCGCCAGGCCTCCCTCAGCCGTGAGGGCCGCCAGGATCCTCTCACCTGCTGCGTGCCCGTGAGGGCTCAAACCCCTCCGGGTGCACCACACTCGAAAACTTACAGAACTTACAAAACTTACAGAAAACCTCCAACACAGAAACACGAGGGAAATTTACTCCTTACTTACCCCCAGGGGCAGCGCCCACGCTGGCGGCCACCTGAGGCTCCAGCAGGTGACCCCGCCGGCCTTCCCCAAACGCCTGCATCTTCTAAAAACATCTTAAATAAAGCTCTCACTATGGCAGTTGGAAAAGTTCCTGTTAAACACTGTGCTAGTGACTTCGTCCAAATGAGAATGCATGCATGGAAAACCTTATCCGACTTCAACAGCTCTGGTACTGGACCACAAAAAACAAAATTTGTTTGGTTCTCAGAGGTAGAAGAGAGCTACAAAGATAATTTGAGATAGTGCCATACTAAGAAGCCTCATAATGACTTTAATCATCCCTGACAGATCCTAGGCATTTTAATTATTATTTAGTAAGATCATAAAATAGTTATTACTTTGCTGTGGCAACAGTTTTTAAAAGTGTAACTGATATTCTCTAAGCAGGTGGGAGTTTTGCTTTTTTTTTCCAGTCTTCATTACATTTAAGTGAAGCTCCTCGGTATGATTTTTTTGGCACAAAGACAGCATGGATAATTACAAATTGCTGTCATAACATAGCTGACATCTACAAAAAGCATCTGTTGTGGAAGTGCTCCTAATTTAATAGGACACATATTTACTCAGGAAAGATTGGTTGTGGTTAGTTTCCAATGTTCCTAATTACGCAGTGAAACCATTTTTGAACCCGCTGGAGTTTTGTCTTTGCCTTCCATGGAAAATGGATTTCACTGATAATATTGGAAATAATTGTGACCCCTGAGCAGTGACACTGTGGTTTGGCACCTAAAAAAGCACTGACAACCCACATCTCTTCTTCAGAGCTGTTTCATTTGGGCACAAGAAAGGCAATCCAAAAAAAAACCTCATTTGTTAACAAGTAACAAAACATTACGTGCCTTTTAAATGAACTGATGTACAGTTTTGAGGAGTTGTTTTAATTACAGGACCAATTTTGTCCAATCAGGGAATGTATCAAAAATGCTACATGAACTTTCAGCACCAGGTTTGGGCTGTTTCTGTGTGGCTTTACTGCCATGAGGCAGGACGGGACCATCACCCTCATCCCCAGAATTCTTGTCAGCTTTTCATTGCCATCACAGGAACGTTTTTGCAGACGTTTACTGAGCCAGCAGTACTTGAGCTGGAGGTACTTGAATTATCCAATTTCCCATTACAAGCAGGGATCTTCACAGGTAACTCTTGAAACACCCAATATTTGCCCAGCACTAAGTACTTTAAACACAGGCATCGTGTGCTGTGTTGATTTCACCCACACTTCTCAATCTTTCAAATTTTGCCAGTGTCCCCATCCTCACCTCATGTCTTCCTCTTCTATGTGAATAACATAAATGTTGCCCATTTCAGTGTGTTTTAATAGCTTGCTAAAATCTTTCTATAAAAAGAAATAATTGATGTTCCATTCTTAAAATAAAATGTGATGGATGGAAATTAGATGAGCAATTATATTTGACATTAACAAATAAATCTGCATGATATTCACTTGGAGCTTATATGATTTTTACAATGTTACATCAAATTATTCAGCAAAATTTCAGACTTAAATAAGTGTTAATGGAAGTATGGCTATAAAACTCTTAAATCTAGCACGTAGGAAATGGATTACACTCCAACTTGAATTCTTATTCCTATATAAAACTGTGATACATCAAAGAAATAGAAGCATCAGTGGTTTGGGTTTTTTCCTTTTACTCTGCCTTAAATAATATCATGTAGTATTTGTGAAAATCCTGATTTAACAGTCCCCACAGCACCACGCTCCCAAGAAATGGCAAAACTATTACAAGAAGGAAGCAGCAAAGTCACACCTCTGAAATAATGTGCTTTAATAGAGGCTTTGGATAAATCTGCCATTTCCTGAGTGAAGCAGATAAAAGGAAGAGTTAATAAAGGTGAGAGAAACTTGGAATTTTTATTCTGTGGACAATTCCAAGTTAGGACAAAGAAAGAAAATTATTCCAAAGACAGAAAAATAATAATAATAGATGGTAACTAATAGGAGTGGGGATTTTTTTCCCCAGAAGGTTAAAACTTTGAATATTGATAAACCATTTTTTTTCTCTTAGAGGGACTGATATATTTGGAATGATTTGTAAGAAAACAAAACCACATAAGCACATTCAAAGCACTCTGAGTATCAAAAGAAGGAACTTCCAGATTAATTATTAAATTCAGTGCTGGAACCCAAAACCACACACTTTAAGATAACACTAAAACACCATATCTTGTTTACCCTAACAACTGAGGAAATCTGGGGTTTTTTTCACAGAATGTAGATGAGAATTTTGACTTCTATTTTAAAGTCTTTATTTAAGAATAAAACTGTATAAGATCTGATTCATCAGTAGGTCTCATAAACAAAAGGACAAACAATAGCAGATGGTATACAATACTTCAGAGGAAAAACAAAGAGGCTGCTAAGCCTCTAAAAATGGGGCAGCAATTTATTTCAGGCACTTCTAAGGAAGCATTTTAATGCTTTTATAACTTCTGTGGGCTTTGTTCCATATATTCCTAGTGCAACCCTTCTCTTCAAAATGTACTTCAAAGTCAGCTGGTGTCAGTACACGGAGATGCTTTTTTTTTAATAAGTCTTTTTTTCCCCTGGTGCTTTAGCTCATTTCCTGCCTTCCTTGTCATCTTCTGTCACACTACCTGCTCTCCTAAACACTTCAGCTGACAGTTCATCATTAGCTTTGTTTATCTCTCCTAACTAACTGCCATTCCAACAGCTGTGCAGAAAGGGAGCTCTGTTATCAATATCTGCACAGCTCATTGCTGTGCTCCCTGTGCACTTCAAGTTGCACACGCAAACATAACCTCCACAATTCCAGTTTTTAGCACGGACATCTTTCTTTATTGAGATGATTTCAGAGGTAAGTATTACATATGGATCATATATGCTGTTCAACACTGTGGGAGGCTCTCAGCCCATTGCTGCTTTAATCACTTGTCACTCTGAAATTATAATAGTAGCAAGCGAGTAAAAAGCTCTTTCATCTTTCTGGAGAGCTAAAATAGTTTTTTCAATGCTACTTTTGGATCACTCAGATGGAACTTTCCAGTCTCTCCAGCCTTGCTGAGAGACAGATTTCCTGTACAACATAAGAACACACTACATTCCATTGCTCAAAATGTATGCTCAGAAATGAACATTCTTCTAGAATTTTGTCAGGAACTCTATGGCTCTTCAATCATTAAAGGATGATAAGATAGATAGAAAGAAAGACATTCTAAGATACTTTTTTTTTACCATGTAAAGGTAAGATGTTATATATAAAATTGTGACTCTGCAAGAGGTCTTTTTGATATGGTTTCAAAATCAAGAATTTTTCATGGTCTTTTAACATTCGGATAAAATTTATACAAGTCAGAAGACTTAAAGAGGTGTGACATATTACAGTAGCTAACCCAAAGTATTTTTTATAATCTGTATTTACACAAAGTGTACTTGAGTGTAGGTTCAGAGGCAAACTAAAAGTAGACTGAGCAAGTAGCAAAAGACCTGAGAGAGAAAATTGACAGGCAAATCCAAAGTTACATTTCCCAAATACTGCTTTTTAAGTGGTTCTGGTACTCAAAAAATCCAGGTTCTATTTTATGTTTTTTATCTGAGTGACAGGATTCTGCTGAAATGGAGAAATGAAAATCTCCCAAGTGAATGGAGAGCTGTATGACAGGGCACATTTTCTGGTGCTTGCCCATGAGGAAGGTTTCAATAAGGTAAGAAAGACCTTATTGAACTTTTTCTGCAAAAGCTCTCCTAATCCACTGCTCACCACTGAAAGAAGGTGGGTAACAAGTCATCTCCACAGAAAAGGGAAAAATATAATTAGATTGCCAGATCTGGATAGACAGGCAAGAAATGAAGGCTCCACAAAAAAAGAGAGGGAATAAAAATGTCAGAAGAAATAAAAAAGAGGAAAAAATTATTAGGAAAATATGAAGTTCTCAGTCATGCAAAACCCAATTTACTCTATAAATATATGGAACTGCATTTGGAGGGTAGAAACATAAAAAACTAAGAGAAGGATTCTGACACTCAGAGAAATGGAGACATTCTAATCTGGGCAAGGGGGGGCAGGCACAGACAGTCTCCACCTGACGAGTGCTCCGATGACGCAGAACCCAGAATAGCTCTGCTAAGCTTCAGTCAAAACAGATGTTATCTCCAGACAACTGAGTGAAATCTAGCAGGGAACAAAGGCAGAGGTATTCAAGTCTCAAGCATTCCTTTCCCACTTCCCTCACAATCATCATAGGCCCATATTTTACACTGAACCTCTTGTGCTTTACCATTGTATGTATTTTTGTCTCACTGAAATGTCCTTCATCCAAGATTAATATTTTTTCTGCTTATCATTCTCCCCAATGACAACCTAAGTCACAATCATCCTGTAAATAATGTTTAATACTTGATGTCACTTAAAAATTCAAGTACAAATCACCTGCATAAATTAACTCTGAAGAGAACTTTTGGAGCAGTCAGGATTTGGCTGCAGATCTGCAGTCCTCTCTGCTGTTTCTTTATCGCAGTGTGCCATGATAATTAGTCAGTGTGACACTGTCTTTGTAACTTAGTTCTTGCCTTTCTCCTCTAACACACATTCTCCTCCCTGAGTCATTTTTATTTCCTTTCAAGATCTCTCATTGACAACGTCTCATTGTGCTCATTTATTTACTTAATTGGCATTCACATAACTTTCAGTACCGTGATCTCTTCATGTTACTGATTTTTGCTAGGCTGCATTACTGTATCTGTTGTTAGCATTGATTTGAATACCTGGACACAACCTTGAAAGTTTTCAGTTTATAGAATACCAACTCCTTCCTGCATTTTCTTCACATGAATTGAAAAATTTGCATTTTACTTTAATGAAAAGACAACTGTCACAAACCACAGGCCTTTACTGTTTCACTCACACTTCTGGCATTCCAACACCCATAAATACAGGTCTGATGCACATTCTGTAAAACTTCAATTTGTTACTTTCTTGCATTACTTTGTTTTATTTTTGTACTCCAATTCACATCAAGGAACACCTCCCTCTTTGAAAAAAGCCAGTGAATTTGCCAACTATCTGTCTTTTATGAGTCCACCATTATCAAAATAACAGGAAAACTTGTGACTCTTTTTCATCTCCAGACCTGCCTGAATGGAAATTGATATTTTTCCATCAATTCTGTTTCCATACAAAAATGATATATAGCTACTACAGGTTTGAGACAGATCAGGACACCCCCAGAATGTTATCAGCTAATATCTAGGGGTAATTCTAACTCTGAAAACTGCTATGAGCAATAAGTTCATGCTCTTATGCAACTATTTGTCAAATTGGATAAGTATGGCATTCTCCTTTTTATTTATTCATTAATTATCTTAGATCAGGTTAGAATCATGAATTAAGATAGGCTCATTGTTAAATGTGCAAAAAACCTGAAAGGACCAGGGAATTAGTGCTGCCAATAGTGATGTAATTTGGCCAAATTCACCAGATCAGAACAATCTTTAACCCGGGAACCTACAGTAAGGAATTGCATATTACACCAAACTCTCTGTAAAACAGTAAATACAAAATCTCCCAGTGCCATTTTCGATGTGCCTCAGAAAAGAGAATGGCACTTGAAATGAAATAGCAAGGCTCTAAGAAAAAAAAATCTCTGTCTCTTACAAGCACTGAACACCACTATTGCTTACTGCAATGTGTCTGCTAAAACAACACAGGTTGTACTAAAGTGCACAACACAACCTAATGTAACACCAGGGCATTCTTTTCCCCACTCTAATATAACACAAACAGAGCAAGTAACACTCAGACAGAGAAGCCCTTGCAAGCTCACATAAATCTTTATTAGGGTATCCTTTGTATTCTGCCTCTTGTGAGGCACAACATAACTGTTCACAGTCTTCCATTCAGTCAGGATATCCTTTAGGAACTGTTTTGGTTTTCTGCTTTTTCTTTTTTTTTTCAGGAGGGACAAAAGCCCAGCACACACATGTGGTGCACTTTGTAAGGGTAAGGAAAAGACAGACTACCCTCTGTCACACAGAAACCTGCTCAAATGAAAAAACAAAACTAGACAAAAAGAGCAGGTGAGAATCTTGGGCTGCATAAAGCAAGCAAGAGGAAGTTCAGCTTTGCCTCTGAATAAAAGAGTGTGTTTTCAGCAGGTTAACAGATCCACAGAAAAGGCTTGGATGGGCTGTGGTATCACTGTCTCCTCAGCCCCTGCAAACCTGGAAGGCCAATAGCATGGAGATGGATGAAAGAGCCTGTGCTCTTTGCAGTTCCTGTGCCTGCTCCACACAGCACACAGCAATAAGTACGGTTTGGAAACAAAACATTTTAAGAAAGATATTTCATTGCTTTCAGCAGCCCACTCTCTGTATTGCCTCAGGGACATGTTATCTGAAGAATATTTTCTAGTTGTTGTTGTTGTTGCCAAAAGACCTCAAAGAATGAAAAGATGCTTTTCAATGATAGGAAAGATATTCTGTGAGGGCATCACAGGCTCACTGGCCATTCATTGTTATTCTCTCTTTGCTTTAGGTTTTACACCCTTCTCAGGAAGTTACATTTGAAAGCATTTTTAGAGATACTAAATGTGCTTATGAGAGTTTTACTTTATACAAGTGAAGCCAAGAAGAAAATAGAGTTTTGGGGATTGCTTATCACAACAGTACGATTGTGACCTTACCTAAATTTGGAAATTCTTACATCAATTGCATTGGATTTTGAATTAAGCCCTAAGAAAACACAGATTTCATTAGTGAGCTAAAAATAGACATACACTTCAAAAGATTTGCTGGTTCCTTTTACACAGTTCACATACTCAGATTCTGCCACCCATTTCTGCTGTTCTGTAGTAGTTCTGTAGTTCTTGACTTTGGCGTGGATTCCAAGGCAAGTCTCATGAGGTTATCAACTCATTCTCACTCTAACTCAACTGATTTAGAAAGCAATTAATTATTAAAACAATCAATTAACTTCCAATTTATGAAGTGAAATAGTGGAAATTTTGCAATGATTGAGGGATGGTTGGAAACCTTGCCTACCAAAATTTCTCTATGATGAGCCTCAAGTGCTTGCAAATATCAGTGAAGTCTCTGGTAAAAATCACTGCAGTCACACACAAAAAAGCATTATTTTAAAGACCATGCTATAAAACACATTAAGCAGAACTCATGTTGTGACTGAGAGACCTACAACACAAAATGGAAGAGAAAAACTCCCCAAGGCCTGCTCACAAGTGGCTGAGTTATCTGTGCCCACCCCTGGTTAAACCCAGATTTATTTGCTGTGTCACTGCTCACTGATGGCCCCTCCTGCCCTGGGACAGTTTCTAGGGCAGCAATTCCTGTCACACTCCTGGAGGAGTGGAGAATAAGAATGGAAGTGTGTATCACCAACTCCAACTCTGTTTTAACTCTGCTGGCCTCATTCATTCCCATTTTATTAAGCAAAAAATAGAAACAGATCACTGATCTTGTATAGAACAAAGAAAATTTTCTATACATTTGTTTCATTGGGATTAATTTAGATCTTTAAAATATGATATTTTTCAGTAGAGTGACTCATGGAAGACTTGAAAATAAAGTTAGGGGGAGGGTGAGTGAAACCTTGAGATGCCAATTAAGTTTTCTGAACTCCACTGAGGTCATTGGGAATGCAGGGCAGGCTCAATCCTAACTCAGCCTGGCTCAACCATAATTTTTTATTGTTACCAATTCTCATCTCTTACATCCCTAGAAGAGGGTTGCCAGCTGCTGCATATACAGCTATTGTACTACATAAGCTGCTATTGGACAGAGGACAATTATTCATTTAAATAGGTTCATTAATCCTTATAGTTTGTCATTTGGCACATGAAATAGGCTTGTATTCATTTTTTTCTGTGTGAAGTAGGCATTTTAAAATCTTTCACTGTCAAACAAGCCTGTTACACAGCCAGTGCAATCTTTAATGCTGTTTATTTATCAAACTTAATGTAATAGCATTCCCTGACACAGTACACTGATGAAGAAGTGAGGTTCATTTTCAGAACACTGAAATAAGGCAAAGCTATGGTAGCTGATATTCTTCACACTTTGTGTAATGCACAAAGAGATGTACAGCCTCCACCTGCAACAATTCTAAAGCAGCCCTCAGATTTTGTAAAATGCAATGGAAAAGCTTGCTGTAAGACCTGTTAATCACTGAAAAGGGATCTTGCAAGCTACAGCTGTGGTCCAGTGATTTACAGATGTGGCTATAAACCACACGACAGATGAGCTGTATAAGAAGTGTTAGCAAGTCCTGGATTTAGGTAAAGTGGGGTATTATATATCATAACAAGAGACTGGTATGTGGAAACAATTCCCTCGTGCAATGATATGCAACTGCTCTCAGTTTCCAGAGAAAACAGATCTTTTTCAGCTCATACTGCAATAAAAACCAAACCAACTATAATTCGCAAGTTGGTGGTTTGGGGTTTTCTGGGGAGAGAATAAAAAGTATTACAAATCACTGTTACCAGTACAACAAAACTTTAACTGTTCTGTGTGATAAATATTTACTGTAGGTTGTGTGTCTATGAGACCTGAAACTGCCCTTTTTCTCGTTGCCAGATGCAATTACTGGCTATGTACTAAAGCACACAAACAAAGGCACAAAACCCATTTACTCAGTGCTAAGTACATCACTTTTGACAAACAAAAATAAGATGCCTGTCCAACCTCTTTCTTTCTCTCAAGCCTCTTTATTTCTCAATCCTCTATCTTATAACATGAGAGTATAATTAGAGAGATGCAAGGCCTTCAGGTGAAATTCCAGAGCACAGTTCAATCAACAGATACATTAAAATTAAAAACAGAACATAGTATTACCTCAGTGTATCCACTCACACAAGGATTCAGGAAATGTCTCAAGTGCTGTTGTTAAAAAAGCAGAATGGCAGTTTTTTTCATGGATATAGTGACTTTGCAAGAACAGAAACACTGTTTTAGAGTGTTCCCATCAATAGAGATTTCCACTTGTTATACAACTCATTAGGGAATGGGGAGGTTCATAAACCAGAATTTTACAAAAGGCAACTGAAAAGCCACAAAGTACAGAAGTGATTCCTGCACTCGTGCAGTATTTATAGTGAATCCCAGAAATGCAAAGTAAAAAAGGTCGTGACAGGAGCAAGTTCTTCAAAAACTGGACACAGCATGAGCAAACCCATCCACCCTCCCCCCTTTTTGCAAGGTACAAGCATGGATGAATGGTGATCCAACCAACAGCAAACAAAATAAAGCTCCAGATTTTTTTTTATTTTTTTTCCCCAAGAAACATTCTCAAGGGAGAAAATGCAGCTTTGTCTTTTCTACCTGCAAAGGAGAGAAACCAGTTTTTCCCCAGAGCAGCCTGGTGATACAGGCACAGGAGGAATGTGGGTGTGCCCATCTCACCTGCCACAACAAGAACCAAACACTAACAGCCAGTACAGCCAAGCAGGCAATGGCTCTCTGGGGTAACTCTGCAAATCCAACTCACCCCACTTCACTCTTCCAGATGTTGCTGTTGAAACACAGAAGGAATTACTGGAGGAATTACTTTTTCTCCAAACCCCAGACTATTTACAGAAGGAAAGCATTTTTTCCCCCAATTGGCCCTCTTTGAGAACATATGGAGCGTGTTAGATATCAGGGAGAGTGCGATATGTTTTGAGAACATTCACAGTTTTCTAACCTAGACAACGTCAGCAGAAATTTCTTTATTTGCACTGTGCAATATCAAAGAAAAAGAAAAAAGTTATTAAAAAAAAAAAACAACAAAAGATGTATTTTTGTAGAACATACGAGAGTAAAAATTTGGGAAGACAAGTAAAAATTTGGAGAAGAATTAAATATCATTTCTAAATGTTTAAATTTTAATTAAGTTCAAGATGTTCAAGCAAGCCTTTTCTTAAGATACATTTCCCTAAAGAATATCATTTGAGAAGTCAGGGGAGAGGTTTGTTTTTTGTCAATCCTAGCTCTAAAACATACACACAGAAAAGTACATGTAGGATCTTTGATAGAAGGTAAGGATAAATAATTTTTTTAAAAGGCTGTTCAGAATGCCTACAGTATATTTAACCCATCAAATTTATCTTAATTGTGTTTCTGTGAGCCTGAAGGAGAAAAATATAAATAGAATCTCCTGTGGGTGTGAGCTATAATACTTGGTTCATCTCTTACCTCCATCTTCTCTTCATTTCTCTCTCTGTAGCTGGGTAAAATGCACCAGAACATTGTCCTGCTCCTTCTGAAATCAAGAGAAAATTTGATGTTAGACCTGTCAAAACATCATGACTGGAATATATCACATGTCAGTGAACGGGTTCATTTTTTTGGTGTGCATGACAAAAGAATCCAGAAGAAAAAGAATTTCAAATATGTGGCGTCCCTCCCCTGAAAATGTCTTTTGGTGGCAGTGGTGACCACAGAGCAACCAGGTGTCATTTATCATCCCTCCTGCAAAAAATCCAGCTGACAAGGAAATGGGGCTTCAAAGTCTTCAGAAAAAAATAAAGAGTTAATGAGAATATAATATCCTGCAGGATGCTGGGAAAACAAAAATAAAAGTTTTAAAATCCTCTAATTTAAAGACTTTGCATTGTCCCTTGATTTATCTCTAGATATATTTTCATACAAAATGAAATAACTTGGTGCTGGGAGAGAGGTACATGGAGTCCTGTTCTCATAGTCAAGGTATGCTGTCCAAAAAAGGCCCATTAAAACAAAGAAACAAAAGAAACAAAATAAAGAAACAAAAGATTTTCCTATAAACTGATATTTCATTTTGTTAATTATTACAACAATAATAAAAAAGCTTTTAATGTTCTGGACCCTTAAAAAAATATCTCCCCATATCTCAATACTAATTACTAGTACTAAGAGAAATGAAACATTTGCACTTAACTATGGACCAAAATGGAACTGTTAATTCATTGCCCTTTATTTCCCATATTTATTTTATTATAGCAAAAAGTATTTAGAATTATTTCTGTCAGAAGAGATTCTTGGTTGCCAATTCCAACCAAAGACAGAATTAAATAATATTTTAAGGTATTTTTAAATTTCTCTCCCAATTTTGGATAAAACTATGAGGAAAAGAAGGACCTTTCTTATTTGTTCTTTAATAACCATAAATTTTCAATTTTAAAAAAATGACTATGACATGAACCTTGTGAAAGTTCATATTGGTCCCAATTAAAAATATTAGTTAGCCTACAAAAAGAAAAATATATCTTCACAACAAATATAGAAACGAGGTGTTATCATCTAGTTCCAATATCTATAAAAGTAAACCATTGACACCTCAGGTCCAAGGAGCTCATAATTACATTTTCTACATTTGTTGCTTTGTCCTGCAGTAGTGCCATAGCAACCCAATGGAACAAAAAGCAGAATTTATAAGGCAAGGCTTGTGAAGGAAGACTGGTGGTGCAATGCCTGACATCAGGCATTTATTTGGCACCCAGACTCTGTAAAGACAATCAGATTTCCCTTGTTCAAATTGCCCAGAAGACGTGTGGTGCTTTGGGTCAGAAATATGTTCCTCACCTGAAGCTGATTTTAACACAGCAGGTTTCTTCCCTGGAATTAGCAGAGCAGAGCTGAACTCCTGTGTTTGTTTTGAGCACTGATTGCTGCTGCTCTGGAGCCATTTCAGAAAAATTGTACCCGCTTCACCAAAAATGGAGCTGGTTTGATTTGGGGACATTCTTGGGTTTCCCTGGTCCATCAGTTTTTGCAGTGTTTATTCACTTAAATCTGAAGCACCTAGCATGTTTCCCCTCTAAGCTGGTTATTTCTCTTTTAAATTATTTTTAAACCTAAATTAATAACAGCCTCTGTATTATTTCCCTTAAAATTGGTCTACAACAGTGTCTCAGTTTTGGAGACAAATTTAAGGAGAAAACACCCTCGAATGAGTGTTTCCTCTGAAGGGAAAGGGCTTCAATAACTCCCTTTTCTTCTGCCAATGAAAGAAATTGATGCCAGAGGGTGAAAGTGAAGAAAAAGAAGCATTTATTAACTAAAAAAAAGAGGGGGGTTGGGGGTGCCTGCAAGCCACAGAAAAGGATTGAATAAATGCTAGATACGAAATCCCAGTGATACATTTTGGAGGCTGACCTGGAGCAGAGACCAGGCAGAGCAAGAGGATAAAGCAGGGATTTATTAAAAGGCCTCAATGGGCACACCTGGGCCACACAAGAGTCCAGCTGGGCCACACCCAAATGCCCCAAAATGGGCACAGAATGGGCACCTGATCACGAGGTCCCACACTTTNAGCACTGAATATGAAACCTAAAGCTACCCACTAAACCAGCACAGGATCTAAAATATAAAAGCTAAAACTTAAGGCATCACCAGAAACTTTCCCTCCACTCACATACACACACCCCCTGACAAAGTAGAACAAAAAGAAACTCAAAACTGCCCATGGCAGAAAAAATTCACGGGCGGAGCGTGTGGGCCAGAAAACAAAAAGGTGACAGGTCCCTTCTGTCTCTGGGAAGGGGAAGAGGAGCTCCCACAGCAGCTCAGAGCGGAGCAGATGGGAAACCTGTTGGGTCTTCAGCCTCTAGTTTCGGTTTTCCTCCTCACAATGGGTGAAACTGGTGGATTTTGATGTCCCTTCTTTCCCTGGTTTGGTCTTTCCCAGGGGTTCGGATCAATTGGGGCTGCCCTGCAGGCTCCCCAGACCAGAGAGGAGAGAAAAACAAACCAAAGAGCTGCCAAAAGGATTTGCCAGTGAAAACCCCCAGGCCAAGGGGAGGGGGGAAAAAAAATAAAGAAAAACCACAAAAAACCAACCAAACACACAGAGAGAAGCTTCTTGCCCCAAGTGGTGAATATTAATCCAGCCAAAGGATGGAGTAACAATCCCTGTAGCCCGCTGACCACACCGCCCCAGCCTCCCGGCCTGCAGCCCTGCCAGCTCCTCCTACAGACCCCACAGACATTTCTGGGATAAAGCAGATGATCAGGGAATAAAGGACCATCATAACATCACCCCAAGACAAACAGACATCAACCACTACTAACAATCAAGAGAATCTCCTCTGAAGTTGGACTCAGCTGTTGTTTTATAGGCCTGGATTGGGATTCATAGCACATTCCAAACAACAAATGAACTTCACGCTGCCGTCTGCAGCAGTCAGATATCAGATTCTATTTAAACACAGTATAAAATGAAGGGTATTATCAGGAGCTCAAGAAAATAAATATATATATATATTTAATTAAAATTAGCAGTCACTATATATGAACACTTCGGAGCAAACCAATATATAACTATATTATGTTATTGGATTGTAGTCAAGTTATGAAATAAAATGTATTTAATCCTAAAGCCCAATCAAGTTATCATAAAGTAGTCCAAGAACATTAAGGGTAACTCAATATTCTCTCCTTGACGCTTTTTCTTAATTAGCCTCCGTTTTCACTACAATTCCAGAAAAGCACTCAAAGAAAATAATCATGATTTTATGAGATGCCGCACAGGGGACAGGGAAATTCTGCAAATAATTCCTTGAGACAGAAAGCAAAATGTCTTTCTGTCAAAATTATGTGTTTTCTCATGCAGTGTGGGCTTCCAAAGATGAGCTGTACCCAGGAAGCATTAATGTGGAATCTGAAAGGCAGAAACTCCAGTAACTATGGACAAATCCCAGGTGGCCTCTTGCCAAAATTTCTTGATGAGTTTACAGAGTGCATCCAATTTGGATTTGTACTTTAGCCCTTGGAAAAGTCATTATGTATAAAAGAGAAAAACAATTCTCCAGCTTAACAAGCGGGAACACACTTGCAAAAAAACCCCACTAAATGTGACCGTGTGTTTGTGTTCCAAGTGCCTGATGGAGGGACATGAGCTCACACAGGGAGAGGGATTGTGTCTGCCAGCCTTATCTCCAGTATCAGGCAGGAACAACGACTGCAGCTCCTCTCTTCTCCTTTTCCAGGGTAACTCTTGAGAGAACTCTGATTGAGACCTTGATAAAGTCTACTAAAGCCAGGCCTGTGGATTGCTTGTTCTCCTTAACATCACTGATTACACGTGTTTGCCTGCTCCCAAACACCCCTCTCTCTCAGCACTGCAATCCCAAACCCACTCCTGACACTCTCTGTTCTCTGGACCAGTTATTTTTTACCAGCACCTTTCTGCCCCCACTTTTGGCAAAACGCCTCCTCCATCTTATGATGTCTGTCATCACCTAAGTGAAAAAAGACACCTCAGCTTTAACATAAATGCACTCACAAGAATGAGTTTTGCAGAAAAGGCTTTATGGATAATTTTAGTCCTCCATCCATTAGGAACTGTATCTAATGTCACTGCACGTATGGCTTTCCTGCCTGTCTATTCTGTTTCTTTATTATTTTACAGCAAAATCTTTGACTCAGATAATGCATCATGAAAAACTGAAAAGCATTTTTCTCGATGAAAACATTGCTGTAGTTCCAACCTCAGCTACCCCCCAAGGTCGGTGGTTCATTTCCCCTCTTCAAGCAAAGTACTTTTAATAGTGCATCTCTGGTAATTTTCTATTCCACCCTATTACCTGACCTACCTACAGTCTGAGTCTTTCTCCAAAAATTGTTTTGGCTGCTAATGGAATTATTCATTAGAACAAACAACATTTTCCAAATAACTATCTAATAATGTGTGCCCAAATTCATATTTAAACATCCACATTGGTGACCTGATTTTTTTTCCCCAATACCTACACAATAAGGGAAAATATTTTATCTGAAAAAAGAGAATCCAGCTCATTTTAAAACTTAGCAATTATTTTCACTGCATTCTCTTCAGTGTTCATGGAAGAACAAATATTTGGAAAAGCATAGCAGCCTCAATAAAAAGTACGATTTTGATAGATGATGCATCCTTTTCTACAATTTAGTCAGTAAAATCAGAACAGTGCTTGAAATAAGTCAGTTCTTCTGAAATACAGGAGCAGATAATAAGACACACGGAGTATCTATGAGCAAAACTTCAGTTATAATGAGATACATGGAATATCTATGAACAAAATCTCTGTTGTTTCCAATCTGTTCTTCTCCACTAGCAATTTATGTGGAAACCTATGGTGAATGAAGCAAATTGCCTATAACCTCCTGCTTTTGTGGGGATAAATAAATTAAAATTGTATTTCAGAAATGTTTATCTTCTTATTTGCAACAGAGGCTTGATCCTGTTGTAACGGGACACCAAAGCCAAGTAGAGATGAGTGGAATGGATGGGCTTGCTCCAGGTACTCACCTGCTGGAAACTTGCTAAAGGCTGACAAAAATGCACACATTTCAAAACAAACCCTAAAGGAACAAGTCACTGGAAAATCAATTTGACGCTCTGTTTTCCCTCTTCTTATCACCCATGAAAATATTTGCATTATTTTAGCTTACAGATATTTGGCTTGCTGTGGACTTTCAGGGAGAACAGTGGAAGAATGGCATGTAGCGAGTATTAAAACTTCCAGAAACAGCTGGTAAAGAATTTAGGGGAAATTCTAAGGTAAAGGTAATTCTAAGGTAAACCCCCTGATTTTCTGTTCTGTATACTATCTCCTTTATTCCACCTTGAAGAAAGCATGTTGCTGAAGCACAGAGACAAATAACTCCCACCATATGCAGGAGTTTTGCAAAGTAAACAGGGAAATCTGAGTGAATCATAAATATCCAAAAAAACCCCAAATGCTTTGTTTGCTTTTGAGACATGCCCTGTATCAGAAGCATATTTGATGGAATGGAGGACTTTGGGTACAGGGTTCAGTGGAAGTGAAACATTTGTCACTCCAGAATGACAGCCTGTAAGTCAAGATGCCAATCATTGGATAACAAATGTCTTCAGTTTGTCTTTATTTGGAATTTACTGTATTCCAGCCAGGGCCAGGAATACCAAGAGATAACCCTTCCTTATTGAGATGAACAGTGCAGGTTTGCCCCAGTGAGCAGTTAGAGAACAGGGATGCCCCAAGAAATAAGATTAGCAGAACCAAAAAGGACGAGGCACATTCTCAGCAGTACAAATCCAACTTTGCTTACAAGCCTATTATCTGCCTTGCCAGGGGCAGCAACAGTCTGGGTAAACAGCATTCTTTGGTAAAGTTAAAAGCAAAAGTTAAAAGACTGAAAGAACTGGGGAAAAAAATAAAAAAAATTTTTAAAATTAAAAAAAAAAACAAACCAGGAACTTAGCTGTACCTGTCCTAGACCATCTAATGAATATGTACTAAAATCAGAATACTGAAAACTAGGCTTAGATGGAGAAAACAGTGACAGAAGGTAATATTTTCTTTATCATACCACTTCTTCTCCTTAAAGCCAGTGATTGGTACAAGGAATTATGACATGAAATGCACGAGGATACACTGAAACAGGAGTATTGGAGCACAGCTTCCACTCTCCCCTTAGATCCAGATCACTGATGACATTTTGGATATGTCAGAAGCCTAATCCTGGCCAGCATCTGTCAGGATTTGATATGAAAATGTTTTGTGTGTTAATTTTGTGTTGTAAAAGCTGACTTTTCATTATATTCAGAATTATCCAGCAGAGTAGGAATATCACCTAGAAAATTCTTCCAACCATACGTGGATGTGGTCGAGAAGAAAATCCTTATTAGGCAGTCAGCACAAAATTCTGTCCAACAGCCAGGATGTTACAGGAAAATTAATGCTTCAAAATGCATTTATCATTATGCTTGTAATTCATGGAGTAATGAACAAAAACCTGTTGTGTGTGCCAGGTGCCAGCATGCAGATACCAGTCAATACCAGAGACAGACATTTCCTCTGAGATACTTCACTGCCATGTTTCCAAACTTGTGTTCACTCAATTGCAAGGTTGTAAATCAGTAATGTTGATAACAGTATTAGGCTTTCTCAACCAATTTCTGAAGCATGACAATACATTTTATATTCACATACAACCTTAAAATCATTCCCAAAATGCTTCACAGGCCAACAAAAAGGGTGTAAGGGACAAAGTAAAATTAAAGTTTCAAGAAATGTCCCACATTTCAGGTGTTATTATAAGAAATATTATCCAACTAAGAACAGAGTTTTAATTTTTTTTTTTAAATAACTTTAAAAAACAACCAAAAGTACATCTTGATACTTATTTTGCATAACAAATAGGCAGCCAAGATTTGGTGTGTGAGTCAAAATCTTTTGAATCTGAAAAAATCTCCTGAGTCTGAACTTTTTCAGCTGGAGACTTACTAGGTGAGAGATGAAAATTAACAAACTTGATCCTATAGGCCCATTGATTCCACCAGATTGGTTAAAACAGCCAAGAAATCTGGTTTTGCTACTCATCAGGATTGCACCTTATCTGTGAGTATGGCTCAGTCCAGCTCCCCAGTACAAACTCTGCAAAAGCCCTGAAATGGTTCTGGAACTTTCAAATGCCCAAACACTCAAAAATTAAAGTGGCTTTGGCCACCTGAGGCTCATGAGCAGTCAAGGATCTGAAACTCACGTTGCAAATATTAAATCACAGCTAGCACATTGTTCTTTAACTCAAAATATCTTCCTTCCAGCTGGATTAAAATCGAGGATGCCTTTTTTTGATCTAGGAAAGAACCCCACTCGGATCCAAAATCTACTTATCTGATGAAAATGGGAATAAAAATTCTGCGTCACTGACAGACCAAACATATCTCAGTTGATGTTTTATGTCAATAAAATTTTACAACACAAATTATGGCACGAATTTCAGTACTTTTGAGGCTGGAGTTGTCACTGATATAAACTCCAGCTCATTACAATTCTTGTGGGTGAAGGACAGGAGACAGCATTCCCTGCATGCTGAGTTTACTCCATCAGCTGCATCACATTTGCATCATTTCTTATCTGTGATAAATCACACTAAATAACCTCCAGTGAGCTATTCTGGCTTCTGTGGAGAGCAGGTACCCTGATTCTCATGTATTTATCATTTCTCATGGCAGATTTTGCATCTTTGATAGCAACAGCTGCTGGAAAATGTTATTGGTGAGTTTTGGTTTGCTGTTGTGATTATCCCTCAAGGAAAACAGAGTCACATTTTCAGCAGACTAAGCATTGTAAATGATAAAAGATATATTTTTGTGTAAATGTTTGCATCATCTGCTCTATTACTAGGGCAGCTGATGATGAAATATTTTAAATTTTCAGGTTAGAAAACATTTCTTTCTCAGGAAACACGATATTCACTGTTCCCAATGACTGTTTAATACAGATTTCAGGAAAAAATTACATCCAAGTAAGAGCTACAAGACATGACAATTACAAACAATTCTTCAATCACAAACCTCAGAAGCTGCTGCAGTCAAAGAACAGGAACAGGAATTCTGTTTCTCTGACATTTTATTTCCATCCCTACAGTCATTTGCAACAATTGCTACATGATCAAAATCAAAAGTCCTGTCATGCTGAAGTCTTTGAGTCTTAAGTACATGTAATTACATTTGAATAGATGAAATATTTATTCGCTGTCAAGCTGCTGAACAAAATCATAATATTAAAGAACTTCTGGAAAAACAGTATTTAATTCACTGAAGCTTAATTATTTTTTTGTCAAAATGGCTTAACTGAATCAGGGATGACTAAAATCCCACAAGAATGGCTGAATATTCTCTGCATCTTCACTAAAGGCAGAGGCTGCAATATTAAAGCACCCAACTATTTTTAACAGGATTTTTTTGCTGCTGTTCACTGTTTTATGCCACTTAATGGAACTCCTGGGTTCCATGGCATCACTAAGAAATGCTGTTATCATAAGTTGGTTTCTGCTCAGGTATTGACTCAGGATCAGCAGAATAATTTAGAATTTAGATCTGAATACAGATTAGAATAGGCACAGCTGTGAGCCAGGGACATTTTTGCCAGGTTTACATTATTTCTATAAAGAGGAACATTTACTGGAAATAACTAGAAAAATGGTCAGTAAAGTTGACAAAATAATTTTTAAAAGTGTGACTGAATGGTGAACAGGACCACAATTTCTATAAATATCCATAGTAGGTAAATTCAGGAAGCAGATGGATTTGAGAGAGAGATGTTCTGCTAGGGGGCCTAGGGCAACAAGCTTCCAATAACAGAATTAACCAGGGGAAATTTTGCTAACAAGTGTGTAAGACAATAGAAATACATTTTTTTTCTTGCCCCCAAACAATAAATCCAATCTCCTGCAAAGAAAAGGATATCTGCTTAAAATCGACCCATAATGCAAAACATCAATGTTTTATATAAAAGATCCCAAATTCTAAATTTCCTGACTCAGAATACCTCTGATTATGTATTTCACCACATTCCAACACTGGGGTTCATACTAGCACGGTTGATTTGGGCAAGCAGAAAAACTCACCATGGCATTAATTACAGAAAATCTCTCTACTGGAGAGTATGCAAACCAATAAATGTTCTTAATTAAACAGAAGGGTGTTTAAAGCACAAATGTAGAATCTTCAATAAATTTACAGAAAAGTACACCAGAATATTTTACATCACATCACAACTAAAAGTGATTAAAGGGTGGGAATAATTTTTCCTTTCCTGAAGCCAGATTTGCCTGGTTCCACCCCCTCCTTGTATTCCCTGGAGTTTCAGAGAATACAAACTCCTGTATTCTCCACAGAAAAACCCAAACCAAACAGCCATAGCAAAGGTTCCCACATATGCCATCCAAGAGGAAATTCTGCTCCAATGTTCTTATAGTTAATTATTAAAGCCTTAATTCCTTTTTATCTATTATTAGGATATTATTTTAATTATATTTTTAATACCCAGTTTTACAGCAGCAAAAGATGTTTGCCCTTGAATTCAAAGCATGGTTTTTTCAAAGAAAAGAGAATAAATGGAAAACTTTCATTTCACAAGAAAAGCTGGGCTTTTTGTTGATTTTGTTTGTCTAAAGTTGCTGTGATTAAAAGGGGAGAGGGATTTTAATTATAACCCAGGACCTATTGAGCAAAGGAGAATACATTGTGCACTGAGGTTTCCTTAGTTATGCCTTTCCTTGCACTACTGATCACTTTTGCTGCTTGCAAATCTGGCCTGCCAGGACTTGTCAGGAAATGCAGCCTGTGGGTCCCTGCACTGCAGCTGACACACAACCACCCTTAGCCAGAGCTGGGCAGGATTTTCTCTGCAACATCATTAATACACCAATGTAGAGAATCCAGTTCCCCACCAGAATCTTTTTGCTTTGATTGGCTCTTGCATTCAAAATTTTCAAGATCTGTCCAGCAGCAAAGACATAGCTTCTCATTTCTTGTTAAATGAGCAATAAACTTCAAGGTCAGACCCAGGGTGGTGTAATTACCTCATTAACTGAAAGTACTCTCGAGTTCTCTCTTTAATAGTATTAAGGAGAGGAAAGGCTGTGACCCAAGAGTGAGAGGCTCTGGTTCACATTTTGGCTCTAGCTCAATAAATACCACAGACTGAGAGCTCTAAACCCTTCATCTCAATCACAAACCAGTAGTTTATTTCTAACAATAATTTTTTTCTGTGGCTTTATCAGACTGCATTCAAGTTATCCATAAGAGCAGATTGACTTGAATGATTTGGGGGAAATTTCCTCAAGTAATATTCACCAAGGAGGCTTGGCACTGTGGCATTAAATCCTCAGGATGTGGCAGCACAGCTCACACCAATGGGTACTGATGACTGCTTCATTCAGCACAATTTGTTTGAAGTTATTCTTTTTTAGAAAATTATTAACACGTTGATTTTTCATCCCTCTGTTATGATTGTGTCCTGCAGGCAGTGCAGTTATTGGTGAGCTGATCCCTTCAGAGCACCCTGGCTCTCTGAGGGCCCAAAGCCAGCATCAAGTGGAAAGTCTGAGGCTCTCCCAGTCTGGTGCCCTGATACTCAGGAGAAAGCTGTAAACGTTTCAGTTGTTGTAATCATGAGCAAAATAATAGAAATCAGTCAGTTCAGCATTCAGAGAACAAATCAGGGCCCCCAGGGACCCCTGCCCACGGCCCATGGAGGGCCCTGCACTGCAGCACCCTCCTCTGGGGCTGTGCTGGGCATTCCCTGGGCATTCCCTGGGCAGGGTTTGGCCCAGGGGATGCTCAGAGGCCCCCTTGGCCCTCCCCACGGCTGCTGCAGGGTTTGGGCTCAACGTGGGGCGTGGAATGGAAGGCTCACACCTCCAGCACCAGAAACAGGTCCTGTGATAAATCTGCTAATTTAACCAGACAAATACACTTTGATTCAACAGGGTTTAGTGCAGCAAAGAAGTCCAGTTAGTGCATGAATGTAAAATTTTAGATGAGATGACAGAGCATGTACTTTCCCCATTTAGTGTATTTATTCCCTCCTTGTTTCACAAATCCCTGTGCATTATTTTATTTCTGTATTCATTATAACCTCAGTTATCAAACCATCTGAAATAATCACACCATTTGAAAAACAGAAAAGTTGAAATCTCTGCTTTTCTGACTATTTACATATTACAAAACATGAGGTATTTATTACTGTGCTTATCTCTTTTGATGACATATGGGAAGAGCCAATAACAACACTGTAACATCTGAAATCATTTGAGCTTGGCACTTAAATTTGATTTTAACATCTACAAATCTTGAACAGTTAACATTAAAGACACATAAATCCCATAAAACCTCATTTAGATGTGAAGCTACTGAGTTCACAAAGCCCATTATGAACCTTAATAGTGATGTACTGTTCAGTTACACCAGACTGACTAATCCAGGCTGGGCTGTGTTTTCATCACTGTGGCTTGCTGGATTTAAATAAACCATGTTAGAGATGTTCTCATGTGCACAGCTCTGCCCATAAAACCCCAGGCTGCAATAGAAAATAGTTGATATAAAGATTGTAAAGAGCAATTTATCAACTCAGAGTACTGAACTATTAGTCTCTATTGCTGTCTGGGATTTATTTCATAATTAAGAAGAGCTTATACATCTGCTTTATTATGATCAGAGAGGAAAATACCGGAAGGCCTTCCAAACAGAAATGGCATCAACAATCACATCTAAGATCCAGAGAAAATCTCTGGGTTCTACAATAAACAGGAAATATATAACTGAGCAATTACCTATGGAAAATCATGGAAGCAAATGTTTTTTATTACTGCAGATTTGCAAAAGGAAGAAATGCCTCTAGTTCTCTGTATGCTGTACCTCCCACTGGGGTCAGGTTTTCCCCTCCAATGTTTGTAGGGACAGTTCAGGTCCAAGAGACAGAAACACAAGCTGACCATGATCTCCCTCAGCCTTCTACCAGCTCATTTCATTCCACTGCATTAAATTAGTTAACACCTTCTCCAAGCACAAGCCAGAAAATATGAAGCAATCAAAGAGAAGTCTCACAGGCAATGTTTTGCACACTTGTGATGCTCCTCACGTAAGTCCTTGTGAAAAAGGCCCTGTGCCACTGCCTGACCCTTTGCCTGTCCCAGGAAACCAGTCAGCTCCCTGTGCACAGGAAAGGCACCACAGCTGCTGCAACAAGAGCCAGCCTGAGCCTTGTGACTGCAAATAAGCACAATTTGCTCCTTATTGACTGCTTCATCAAATTCTGGGATTGCACTGGATATGTCAATTACTGTAAATTAATGGTGTTCTACAGCGCGCTGCCACTCTTCGCTTCCCGCGCCTTTCAGCTGGGGATTCTTAACCATCCCAAATAATAATTAAACATTTATCTGTGGAGTGGTGGTTTCTGTGAGAGTCAGTCACAGTCCAGCCTCTCAAGAGGGAGAGGCAGTCACGAGACATTACTCACTAGGCAATAGCCACAATTTGGCAAAGATTACAGCAAGCTGATATTTAGAACAGGACTATTTCCTGAACTATGATGTCTCTAACAGACATACACAAACTCCTCAATGGAACCACGGAATATGAAGAAATGAAGCCAATTCAGGTTTTTCAGACATATGGTATAAAGTAACCTACAATTAATTTCACATTCCTTCAGTTTTGCATCGCTCTTTCAATGATCTATTAAAATGCTCTCTCTTCTCATTAACAGCCTGCCTTGCCAATACTTTTCAATACTTCAATGCCTTCTCATTCATAGCTTTCTATTTCAATGGATTATCTTCCCATCTTTCTAAAATTCTACCCCAGGCTGGATTATTTTTCTTTGTCCAAACAACATTACAGGTATTGCTTTTAATGCAAGCCTGAACTATCAAATGCAAAAAGAAGTTTTAATAACCAAAGATTAAGCATGAGATGGAAATTGCACAAAATAGGATTTCCTACATCCATTCTGAGCTAGAATTTTTTGCTTACATGGGCATTCTGGACATAAGCTGTGTAGAGATATCTGCATATGATGGAAATGCTGACAGCCCACCTCAAATAGTCAGGAAGGTTTATGTTGGCTAGTATTAAAGTACTCAATTGTTCAAGTATGGAAGTTTCTAACCTTATAGATGCTAGAAGATATCATCATCATCATCATCCATTAATAAATTAGTTTGATTTTTGTTCATAAACAACTGGACAAAGACAATATTACAGTGCTGAGCATTCATTCATTCATCCTGCAGCTCAGTGCAGCCCCCAGCTCCTGCACTCACGTTACAAATGGGTGGTTACTGATAAAGGCTCAGATGTTCCCTAAGGGAAGCTTACCCAGCAGCCAAGAGTGACCCCAGCACAGGCCATGCCCACTGCAGTGCCTTGGGCAGCACAAGCAGAACCAGTGGATCCATCAGCAGCTCTCCTTCCCACTCCTCAGCACACCCCAGAGCAGTCCTGCACTAATGGCAGTGTCACAAATCAGGAATTCTGAAGGTGACCAAAGAAAGGGAGAATTCAGTATCAGCAAGATGATTTGGGCTGAGTAAGCAGGATGATATTTTTTATTTTCCTATAAAAATTTCTATGTTTCAAAATATCACTCAGTAAAGTAGTGAAGCACCAACAGTTTCCACTTCATTTATATAAAGTTGTGTTCCTACTCTAGCACAGCTCCCACTGATTCACTGCTGCAGGAAAGGAAAGCACTGACACCATAGCACAGAAGAAATGTTATTTTCAACCCCAGAAGCAGCATCATGATCTACAAATACAAATTCATTTACAAACATGAATTGATTTGGGGAAAACCAAACTACAACTGCAGTACCATGCAGAAGTGAATTTCCTTATTACAGGAGAACCAAAAGTTAATTTTTCCTGTCTCGTGGTAGCCAATGATCCAAGAGAAAACTAAATTTATAACCATCACAATACCTCTGATATGACCTTCAGAACCACCTCCCATCCCAAAGTGTATTAGTGTGTAACATGGTAAACTACCTCCTGTATTCAGCAGATAGAGATATTTGTCATTGAAAATTAGGAATAATTATTTTAAAAGAAAAAGATCTCAGCTGCTCTTGTTGTAAGGAACTTCTGAAATATAAGAAAAAACAACTGAAAATGCAGGAATATAAACAGCAAAAAACATATATAGGTGCACTTTTAATACATGGAGTGTCTTCATTTCTACCAGACTGTTCAGTACCCACAGAGATAATTCCCTTAAATTACTGAAGGGACTGCAGTCCTTCCTTGCATGGAGCCCTGGTGGAGAATCCTTGTCACTATTTATAGTACTGCAAATGCTCATTTTAACTGGGCTTTCTTCTCCTCCTTGGCACAATTATGAGCTGATTAGGGATCATCTGTCAAAGGCTGACAGGCGAGTGCACCTGAAAAGGGAAATCAGAACTGCAATTGGGTTCAGCACCCAATGCTTTACTCAGAATGCTGAGTTTTATTAGGAGAAAACACAGGCTTAGTAAGAAGTAATTTTAATGATAATTCGGCAACAAGAAATGTCAACAAACCCAACTTTGCTGTCAGGTGACCTCGCAGAGAAGGAAATGTGGTGTACATGGGTAGGGCTGTTTTAGGGTATCCTTTTAGCTCAAACACAGCCTAAGGAGAGACTGTCAGGGTCCCCTTCATGGCCCTTTGTCACTCCCATCACAGCAAGCCCCCAGCAAAGCCCTTCGTGGGGAGCCAGCAGCCCAGAGCAGGGGGGATTGTCCCTGCTGGGATGGGCCCGGCCCTGCCCCTCCTGGCCAATGCCTCGCTCTCCTCCAGGGGCTCCCAAACCAGCAGTTGTGGCCTCAAGGGAGATCACAGCAGCCATAAGCCAAATAATCCCATGTTTCCCAGGCAGGAGTACAGAACTGCTGCTCCCTTCTCCTTTTTATTGCTCTACTAATGTTCAGGGACCAGGACATCACAGCATTTCTTCAGGCTCTTTTAGCGATGGATAGTTCCAGATCCATCATCAGTAAACTTACAAGAAATTCCTTCCCAAATACACCATTTGCTAAAACAAACCATCAAAGGACCTCAGAGGGCTTGTTATGAAGATTTTTTAATTTGCAAGAGGAAGAACTAAAAAATTACTGGCATTATTGTTGGATATATATACCTTATCTTTTCAAAATGAAGCTGTCCAAGTAATCATTTTTGTCTACTTTTACATCTCTAATGTTTACCAAAAATTTAATTAGGAGCACATCTTACACACTTAGGATTATGAAGCTTAAGTTTTCTTCAACTTAGATATGAATATTTAGGGAGAAAAAATGATAATTTGAAACTGTGATGTAATTCAAGTCGGGCTTTTTAATCAGTTGTGGTAGTGAAGAAAGGCAACAATTATTGGTATACCCCTTTTACTTACCTACATTAACTCTTCTCCTCTCCTTTGTATTTAATTTCATCTAGGCCAGTGAATATAAAATCTTGGTGAATTATTTCAGAAAAAGTCCTGTTCACTGTCTGTCAGCAAGTGCATGTCTACCGTGGAAATAACCTGGGTCTGCACTTTGCTGCACGTCTGCCTCTTCCTTCTCTCTCTCTCCTCTCTTGTTGTTCTGATTCTGCACCACCAAGCCACCAACTCCCCTTAAACTCTGAGGTGCTTCCATTAATTTCACTGCATTAAATGCATATATGGAATTCATGCATCCAAATGCATGGAAACACAGTGAAGTGATTTCCTGATGACTGAGGATGTGCACACATCTGGGCCCATTTTTTCAGCGGTTATTACTCATTCCCCTTCAGGTGGAGATCCTTAACCCTTTCATAGCATAAAACAATGCCCATTGTTCAAAAAGTGACTCTCAGCTGCAGAGGGCATAGCACTGATTCTGTGACTGCAATCCTGTTCACATTTTTAATCCTGTTCACATTTTTAATCCTGTTCACAATGGTGCTTCAGGAGTATCAGACATGCAGATAAGGAATTCCCAAACTGTGCCCATGGGGCCTCATGCCTTTTCCCCTGAGGTCATGACAAACCCTCCACCAGCTTCAGAGATTCAGAATGAAGCTTCTTACTCAGAGTTCAATTAACTCCAGCTCTCTAAAGGAAAGACATCAGAAAAACGACAGCCTCTCAGTCACTGAAGGAAACCAGTGCAGCAATTACTCATTACTGGCTTAATGGGTACATATTAAGCAATCAGATGTGTTTAATCCTGGACTGCTGAGAAGTGATGAGGAAAAGAGAGTCCCTGCAGAAACACACAGGCCAGGCTCACAGACAGTGATGAAAAGCCGGCTGCAAAGCAACAGGGAGTGAACAGCTGAAGACACTTGCAACTCCTGTTTATAGCTATTTTGAAAACATTTTTCTTCCTGGTGCTGAAGAGGAAAAGTCTCAAGAGTCTTTTTTCCCTTGATTATGAAAAGAATTTGCTCACAGCTATGAATATTTGCTCACAGAGAAATAAATGGATGCCATGCTCAAAAAATAAGAACTAAAGATAGGCTTGTAAATTTGTCAGGTGTGCTCAGGGTAAAGCAGATATGACACAAACCCAGTCACATGAAAGGAACCTTTCTGAGACCACCCACCTGGTGACCTGTTTTTGGAATCATGAACCCCAAGCTGAAGCCTGGTGTGTCTTTGAAGAGAGACTTCACTCCTGTCTCTCCCAGACACAGCTGCAGTTCTCCGTGGTTAGTAAGCATTTCTCCTGAATCTCAAACTTTCAGAGTGACCATGAAGAACTCTTGATCAATCCCAGGATCCGTCTCAAACCTTGTCTTTTGGTTTTTCTTCCCCCACCAGAATGGTGCTAGCAGTTAATAAATAGCTCATTCTAGTTTTCAAAGATGTAAATACAAAGTGCAGGGAGTGAGACAGAGCTCCCGAAATCTGAAATGAGAAGATTTCACCAGAGATTCCTCAGTTCTGAAGGACTGGCATTTTGACCTTAATAATCCAGCACAAGTCACCACCATGCCTGTGGATTTCATAACTGAATAATCTGAGCCTTGAATGGGGATACATTTCTGCATCTGAAAGAGAAAACAATCTGATGTCACTGAGTGATTTGCTTGAGATATAATGGTGCAGCATTTTTAAAAGTTATTCCAATTCTATGAAGTAGTGAGCCCCTTAATTCTAGCAAAAATGAGAGGTGTGAAAAAGGTAGATGGTCAGAGCCTTCTTCAGGAAGCAAATTTATTCACTACTACAAAGGGAAATCTATCTTGGTTGTGGAAGTTAGCAGCAATAAGCTATGACAAGATTAATGAAAATATTCAAGTCCCTATTCCCAAACATGCCTGGCAGAAACATGTTCTGTCTTTCCCAGTGATGCTGCATCTATCACCTCTCACAACAATTTGTCTTCATGGATTTCATTTGCTATGCTCTTCAAGGACAGAGCCAGCCTGTTCCAAAAAAGTCCAAAAATTTATTCCAGGAAATTTTATTTATTTTTATTCTGTTTCCTCTGTGCTGGTATGACTGATCTTTCTTCCAAAGATTTTCCATGAGACCAAGATACACAAATTACCATTCAAATCACAACAAAAGTCAGAAATGGGCCTGAATATTAATCATCATTGGGTCTTACAGGCATCATTTAAAAACTGGAAAGATTAAAGAAACGAACAGAGAATTGCTATGTATTTTCTGAGGAGTGCTTCATTACTTATTTTTGCATTTACATGCTTATTTTGCCCTTTTCTGATTTATCAGTGCCCTTCTCCTAAGAGAGAAATGCTCCATGGCCTGTTGCAGTTTTGCTTTAATGACCAAACTTTATAGGGCTCTATTGCAGTAACAAGAATCTCTGGAAGAATCACCAGGGGTAAAGTAAACTCCAAGAACTGCACATATGAAAAATCAAAACAGCAGAAAGATACAGCACCTGAGGAAA
Organism: Polioptila caerulea; assembly: GCA_013397295.1. Taxonomy (NCBI): domain Eukaryota; kingdom Metazoa; phylum Chordata; class Aves; order Passeriformes; family Certhiidae; genus Polioptila; species Polioptila caerulea. Next base: position 256,439 of record VYXF01009500.1, read on the forward strand.
GAAATATGCTTATTTTTGCCTACTTTCTTAGTTTTGTAGGGTCCTGGAGATCTTTAAATCAATTTTCCCATCTTTCTTCTCCTTTAGTCAATTTGTATTTGTCCTTCACACCACAGTTCCACTCCCCCAAAGTTTTCCATCTGATGCTGAAACACAGTAAATCTCCTTTTGCCAGCACAACTCTCTGCATTCAAAACATACATTCTGCAGATGACAAAAGGAGCAGAAACAGATTGATCCTCCCAGTCTGTTAGAATCCCTTTAGTAGAATCTATTGAAAATTACAGTTTTGTCCTTATTTAGGTGTTATGTGCATTATGGAATCGACTGATGAAGATGGAAAGCAGAGACTTCATTTACATACGATTTGTCTTTCTTTCCAGGCTGGTCCAAATCTAATCACATCAATTCTTGGCAAGTATTTTTCATGCTCAAATGTTATATGCTGAGAAATTATGGGCTGGGAAAATCACACAGCACAAACTTTACAAGGTAAGTAGTTATCCTCCCAAATTAAATCCGGGGCATTTGCTGAAGGGACAGAAGTAGCATTTCAGCTGAAGTCTTTATTTGAAACATAAATTAAACAAATGAATTCACAGAACCCTTCCAGGTTAACACTGAAGAAAAAATTAATCCTCAGCCACTTACAGAGTCACTATTTGTTCTTAACTCACATGCTGCTAAAGGCTACAGGCACAGTATAGAATTTTATAAACTCACACGAGAGATTGGTTCTGCTTTTAGAAACAACAAAAAAGATTTTGGCTTCAGTTTTAAATAAAATCCACATTTCTAGAAATATGCTGGGCAATTTATGCTACTTTTTCTGGCTGTCCATCTCAAGCCATACCTTTGTTCTATACCAAAGGAAGTCATGGCTCTCCCAAGTAGATGATCTGCCCAATGTGTAGCTGAGGTTTTATACAACTAAACACTAAATTGCCACCCATAATATCACCCTGAAACATAAAATTTATTGAGGTTTTGTCTCTACTGCATAATATTCTTTAAAAAATCAAAAGCATCTTCTTCCCACCAAAGTGTTCCTCTTATATGGTAGCCTGGGTGATCATAAAAATCAAAATGGAGGGGGAAAAAAAAAGTGAAAGGGTTTTATTTTTAAGTATTTCTAATTCCCTGTTCTATTCTTTCATATTGCAACATAGATTGTAATTTGAGAAATATCTCTTCCTGCAAAAATTACTGAACTTGCATTTTTGTGTATCAAACATTAAAACTATTTTGAAAACCTTCAGTGATTTTAGTTATAATATGTTTGCATTGCACCATTTACAGGATAAGACAATTTTATGAATTAGTCTGTAAGTAATGGAAAAACTGCTGTTCAAGCACCTGATAAAGGTGATTCTGATCGAAACTCTCCTTTCTGAAGTAAATAGAATTCAATGCCCCTGCTTTTTATTTCCCTAGTTCAATGAGGTATTTCTTTTTAGCTAGAGAAAAAATGGTTATTGAGATAACTAAGTGTAAAAATACATCAGCAGTGAGATTCCATTACTGACAAGAAATTCTTCCATGGTGGCCGAGTTAAAAGTGCCTCAGAATTGTGTCCTTGACACAATGAAGGTCACCTGCACGGGGCTGCATTAATAAGGCAGCTGAACAAAGGCTGAGCAAAGAAAGTTCCTTTGGCCCTGCTGCACTCCTAAAACTTTGTGTGTAGGAATAAGGCCACCCTAGGGCTCCCTGGAACGAGACAGACATGGAAATGCTGCGGGAAATCCACGGGAAGGCCACCAGGTAGGGGGCTGAGAGGAGTGGGGGCAGCCAGAAACTGCATTTCTGCAGGGCTGGGAAAGGGCTGTGTTTGGAGATGCTCACAGCTAAAAAAGCTGCCAAGTTTGAAGTGTGCCCTGTGTTGAGCAGGGTTAGAAGAGATGATGAATAAATCATTGTGCAGTGATTCATCCTCTTTTAAAAGAGTTACTCAGGAAGTTACCTAAATCACACTGACTTTGAAGGCAGGGAGAACTTAAGTTTCTCCTATTTAAAAGCCAGCTCCTGACCAGATACAAAATACATCACTTGACTGAAGGAGCAGCCTGGATTTTGCACCTTTGCAGGCAGACCTTTTATTATCCAACAATCTGCTTGCCCACCTTTACACAGCACAGAATCCTACACCAGGCAGTGTCCATTGAACATCAGGGTAATCGCTGTGGGATGGAAGGATTGCAGCTAATCCTAATTCAGCACTCCTCATTCCTGATTAGAACATCACTCTTAAATAGTATTTTATGCCAAAAACCTAAATGCCAGTTGTCTGTCAGTAACAGTGTCCCCCTGAAACTGTAATTTGTATGGATCTTTCAATAGCTTCTTATTTACTAACATTAGGCTTGTCAAAAGGGTATCTGCCACTTCCAGCAGCCTAACAGGAATTAGTTTATTTATTGTGAATGCAATCCAGTTGATAACCCAGTCCAATCTGTTTATCAAGATCTAATCCAGCCCACTTGAATAAATCCTGCTGGGGGTGCAGCATCACAACCAAACTGATCTTCTTGCTTTAATGAGAAAATGTAGCAGACATGCTCTCCCCAGTGAGGGATTGCCATAACAAGATCCCATCCTTCAGTACAAAAGACTGAAAAGAAATTCTTCACTTCTTCCTTTGTTCACCCTGGGGAAAATGACTATGAAAGACAGCCAGCTCTCAGAGATGCTGCTGGAAAGAATTGTCTAAAAACTTTTACAGAACTTGGGCAAAAGAACCACTGTGACAACTGACATATTTATCATGCACTGCTGCTTCCAAATTTAACCTCCAAGCCTCAGGGGCACGTGGGACATACCAAACAATCCATGTCATTTATGTAAGCTGAAGGAACATGCTTCAAAGTGAAGGTAGGAATCTCTCTGTATTCTAATTAAAGTCTTATTAGCTCAACTGATGATCAGTATTAGTCACACAACTTGTTTCCAATAAAGACAGTTAGACTTGACATTTACAAACTTTCTGATATATGTCTTTTTCTCTGATGTTTCTCTGCTCACTGTAGGTTTCTACAACCCTCTTCTTTCTTTGCTTTCCCTTCTGTCTCTCTGGAGTTCACATCTTATGGGGTTGGCTCACTTCAAGGAGAAAGAGGGACAACAATTTATCAGCATCCCATGTCCTTTGTCAGGAGTGTGATGTTCATCATCTATTCCACCTTGCTCCTGAGTGTGCATGGGGTCAGTTTTAGCATTATTTTTAACAGAGCACCTACTGCCTCCCTTGTCATGGCTTCACAATTCCACATGATGTGTGAATTTACTGGATGTATTTCTGTATTTTAATGTTATCTCTGCTATCCCTAAAGCTGATTTTACCATCTCGCAAGGTCACACTAATTTAATGACCATTGATGAGTTATTTATACCCCTGACACCTGCAGTATCATGCTGTGTTTGTACTTCCAAGACCCATGCTTTCATTTTGGATTCGTGCGTTTCAGTAACCTCTGCTTCATCCTTCAAGCTGTGGGTTTGTGATAAGTGAGGTTTTATTAGCACAGGCTAATCATACATATATCTCTGCTCAAGGGCAGTAATAGTTTAGTCTTCAAAGTGTGATATATTTGAATACAGACACAGAGAATTGCAGTACTCTGGTAACAACTCCCTGCCCCAGTAGCTGCCAGCTGCTGCAATATCTCCAGTATTGAAATTGTCTGAAAATAACAGACCCCCCACTGACAAAGAGCACTAATGAAATTCTCTGCAAGGTGAGAATTTTCTAATTTAATGCACAGAATTTGTGCTCCATGAACACATCCATTGAGTCAGGGGACTGCCTTCATGAACAAGTGCCAAAAACACCAACAAGCACCACACCAGAGGGATTCAAACTCAGTAGATTGTGGGATTCAGATGTAAATAGTGTGCAGGAAAATGCTGAGATACAAGCCATTATAAACAAATAAACTGTTCATGGAAATATTTGAACTGAAATGAAAACATGAAGTCAGCACTCCTTCCCAGACACATCACCTGAGCCACAGCCAAAGGCACACCACTCTGTACGTACCACAGTGACAGATGGAGCTGGAGGGTTGGCTTTAAAAACCCCTTTGAGCTCACTCATCTGGTTATGGCCAAGTGTCAGGACACGTTTGGCATTGTTGGCTGGAGGAGATGCTGCCAAAAAGGCCGTGGGACTTTTCAGTTCAAGATCCTGAGGAGGAAGGAAGGCAAACAGCAAGATCACCCCCCAGGCTTGGGGATCTGCTGGTACACTCTCTTCTCAAAGCAGGGTTACCTTCAAAGCTGCTGGTGGGGAAAATGCTCACATTCAATACCACAGCCTGTTCCTGATGCTTTCAGAAAATTTAATTGATTTTGCCTTGGCACTGAGCAGGTAGTATGCAAATGGGGTAGATTAACATGCCTCAGCTGACAACCTGTGACTTGTCTGAGAACATATGAGCACACCAGAAGTTTCATCTCTGCACCAGAAAAGTTCCATCAATCTCTGGCAGAAGCAAAGCTGCAAATTGAACAAATATTTGCCAGAGTTCAATCACAATGGACAGAAGTGACATTTGGCAAACTGAAGTTTATTTGCCAGGTAACTTCCAAAAAAAAGGCCAGCAACAAATAATGTCAAGAGAATATTAAACATGAGGACAGATTTACTGTAAATTTTGCCTCAGATTCCAAACAAAACTCCGGAGTTTTTGGATCTTTTTGGATCCCAAGTGCTGTGCTGAGATGAGCAGTGACAGCTCTGTGCTTGAGTTCAGCAAGTGCATCTCGTGTGGAGGCACAAAGAAGGAACTGTAGGACTGTGCTGAGGGATAACAGCAGGTCAAAAACCTGGTGTGAAGGAAGTAACCCCCAAGAGTAACCCACAGAGAGAGGAGAGACGTCGCAGGATGACAAACCAGGAAGATGAATTTATATTTCTCATTTGCAGAATATAAAACCTGATTATCAGAGATTAGAGGTTAAAAAGAAAGGAAACCATGACTTATGCAGATATATTTAGCAGTACAGATAAAAACAAATATTTTGTTTTGAAAGGCTGTGAACAAATTGTAGGATCTGAATGTAGAAGGTATCTTTACAATGTAGATTGTGAATACAGGCAGATTGCAGGGAACAAACAAGTGAGAAGTGAAGGAGTAGCAAAGTCACATTTTTTTACATTGGACAATGGGAGATGGTAGGAGAATGATACAAGTAGTTCAAGTTTTGTTGTATTCAAATTCTCCTCCTTAGAAAATGTATCAGTAAACCACAAAAGGTTTATTGTCAGAGTCAAAAATGAGAAAACAAGACTAGAAAAGGTATTAGGGTTTTTAAAATAGATCTCATAGAAGCAATTCATAAAAGGATCAGAGGACAAGAATAAAAACAGTTGCATGAAAGGAAGAGCACAACAAAAGTTGGCATAATTCTATTCAGTATTGCTGGAAACTTTCTTGAAGAATGGGGAGCCTGGGAGAGAACTGGGGATTGCTGAGAAACAATGCAACCTCCAGTCAGAGCAGATAAGCAGCCAACATAAGGGAACAGGGCAGAAAATATGTGGGAAATGGGAAAAAAAAAGGGAAATGAACCACTTTGGTAGTGAATTAAGAGGTGGTCTGACACAGAAATTAAGAAATGCTCAACAACTCAATCACAAAAAGCACATTTGTCAGAAGAAATGTGCAAATGTGAGCAAGGAGATTCACTTTGAACTGCAAGGCACTGGTGTGGGGCAGGCAGAATGCTGTAAACATTGAGAGACAGACATCATCCTTGTTAGGGGAAATGCAGCACATTTGAATTCTCTGCATGAATTCTCTATTAGAGAATTCTCTAAGAGTTCAGGAGAACTAAGTAGGCTCTGCCGTTCTTAACTGATAATTTTTTATATATTTTGTAAAGTAATAATTCCAGGCTAAACATGAATTTTGCTACAAGATTTTTTTTTTTTTTTTGGTGATAATTCTCCTTTTTGCACAGGCAAGAAGTGAGAAAGCAAAATAGAGGAAAACATTATTCCATGTGCTATCCAGCAGCTATTGGGTGAAGCCAAGCCCTTGGAATTTGTAAGAGGAATTTACTGTCCCAAGTGAAATCCTTACAGATTAACACTGAGAAGAGTTGTCAGTACTTTATGTTTTTCATATCACCCACCCAGTTTCTTCAAGGCTCTTTCAAAATGATCCATTCCCTTCAAATATGGATTCAGATGCACAAACTAACCTTGTGCAGAGCACCATGTTAGGAAGGTTGTATTCCCAGAACAAGGAGCTTCTTGCACCTAATTCTTTTGCTTTGGGGTTTTTCCAAACAAATCTGTGTGTTCCAAGTAGTGCCACACTCCTCCATTGGAGCTGCAGTTCAATCACACATCAAAGATCACTAATTTTGGGGAGAAGCACCTGCAGAGGAGGCCAGAAGGGTCCGTGTTCAGCACCTACTTCCCTTCTGGCCTTTAAAGAGAGGGAGTGGAATAGTTCAGCTCCAAGGGACACACAACAGTCATCCAGTTCCATCTGCCTGACCCTTCATGGCTTCAGATTCAAGGAGCAAATAATGTTTTGTATTCTTGTTATTGGCGTGAACTTACCCAAGTGAATTAACTAAGGAACCTTGAGCAAGAAGTGAGGATTGACTCCAGGTAAAACCTAACTCCTTTCCAACTGAGCCAAATTGAAGAAATGGAAAAAATGTTATAATTCATCCTAAACCCGCCCAAATTTCTAACTTCCTGCTCTATTGTATTCTCTTTTGAAGCCCATTAATGTTTTGCTGAATTTAATCGTTCTTGTGACCCCAAGGAAGAAATACCAATGTCAAAAGTGATGCCTTCATCTGTCTTCCCAAGGATTCCCTGGTGTGTTAATTAAACAGCTGTGGTGAGAACACACTGCTATGGTGAAAACATTCTGCAGTTCTGGGTGTGCACACTTCCTGTTCCCTCTCTGACAGTTTTTCATCAGCATCTCCCCTACCTAAGTACTGCCTTTGCCATCCCATTCCTGAAAATCTTTGTACAGGAAGCCAATATGCAAGGAAGATAAACTAGTTAGCTTTGCAATAGTTTCCTGCAGCCTCCAGAGACTCCTGCTAATTCTATCTGGTCATTTCTGCTCTTTCAGAGCGCAATAAAAATTCATCAAAATGGGAAAAAAATGAAATAAATCCCTTTAGCATTCCTGTGCAGTGAGTGCATGGTCAGTGAGCTGAATGTCAGATTCTGTTCTGCTGCTGTTCTGCAAACCCCACCTGTTTACAATGCAAGGATGTCAATTAGCTGGTCCTTGGGTAAACCACACATTTATTTAAGCTGCCTTGGAATGATGGAAGGTTGAAACAACCTAGTCCAGATGTGACCCTCATGTTCTTTCTGGATTTTAATCTAAACAGCTGAATAGTAAATAAAAGCTTAGATTTTAAAGTCGATTTAAATGCATAATCCACTAATATTCACAGAACTCAGTCAACTAAATCCACAAAGGGCAGCTGAAAAATATTAGTATTGAACAAAGCTGAATATTACATATGCAGAAGACCAAAAAAACAACTACATTTATATTTTCCCTCATTTTTCATAAAGCTACACAGTCCTGCAGCTTCAGAGCTGCCATCCCTGTCTCCAGACCAACAACCTGTAGGGTCTGTGCTTCCCAAGGCTTTGTTCCAATATTGCCCAACTATTACAATATGCAAATATCTCTCTTAACTACACCTGCTTTATACAGCCACAAGAGAGGTTTGCCACGTTTGACTTCATTTAGTGTCACAGGATGTCTGCAGGCATTTAGCAAGGTCAGTTAATGAAATATCTGGCATATGCTAATAACAGCAAAGCAGACTCACCTTACCACAGCAGGACTGAATTCAACAGCTCAAGGCAGCATACATCATTTAATCTTTCTGCCTGAGATTCTTCTTCTCACCCCAAATTAAACAGATACACCCTCAGCAGCCTTCAGACTTCTGTACTACTTGTTTACTACTTTATTTTACTGAATATCTCCTCCCAACTTATGCAGAACCTGTGATATTAAGAAAGGTCCATCACATTGAATAGTTTAATTTCCTTTCTTGTGTATAAATTTTATCAGGGAACTGATTATTTCCATGGCATTCAGCACTGTACAAAAAGTGCCAGCTTTTCATCTCCAAGATCTCTTGCTCTGCCGATGATACCTGCATTTATTTTGCTTTTCCTTTCACAGCATTTTGAAGGATAATACAGTCAGCTCAATTTATGCCCTGGTTCTCAAGACACAGGATACGAATACAATAAATGTAACTTAAACAGACTCAAGTGAAAACAAAGCAGGATGAAGCAGATGGATCTCCTACATTTCATCATTCCTTATTCAGTGCAGGTTTGTAAGCAGAAATCATCTTTCTGAAAAAAGGAACATACCTTTTCAAATCATGAGTATTGTGCACAAAAGGATCTCTGTAACCCTTTGGAAGTGCCTGCTGCCATTCTTGCCTTGTTTGGATAATCAGTGTCACAAAGGCATCAAACCTCTGCAACAGATCACTGCAAATTTTTTTCCATCAAATCATCCCACATCTAATCCACAGGAGGTGGGAAAGAATCTCTGCATTTTCTCATCACCTGTGCCTTGGAACACTTCCATTCTGCTTTGGACTATCCAACAATGGATTCCTTTTTTGTCTCATTCTAATTCTGTTTACTTTCATCTTCATGTTTTGAGCTGTTTTGAGCTCATGCCTTCCTTTATGGACAGCCTTGTACAGCCCAACAAATACTTCTAAAATACTAAATACTAAAATATCTTCAGCACAGGTTTTAAGCCTATGTAGCACAGCATCAGCACAATTGTTAGAAAAGATGGAGACAACCCATGGAAAACATCTTACTCTGAACTGAACAAAAAATGAGCTGAGGGCTAGAATCAGCAAATCCTGATTTCCTGTGTTGAATTAATGCCAAATGAGAAAGCCATGATTTTACCAAGCATATTTTTTCCCTAGACCAAACAATAATTTGACTCTCATCTTCTGTAACACACAAAGGATTATTACAAGCTGTGAAAAGGAAAAACCTGAAGACATTCAAAAAGTTCTAAACAAATATCTAAAAATAAAAGGCAAAAAACAAAGCCAGGGTTGATACATTATATTCAAAGATGAAGTTTTACAATTTTTATTTGTCAGAAAGCCTATCATAACTTTTTGATTGGTCAGACTGGTTAAATACAGATAATGTATTAAACATTCCAAGCCCTTTTTTCCATTAAACACTCATATCGCTATAACTGACATTAGTAGAAACTTAAAACAAATACACAACAACCTGATTTTTTACTCATGCTTCAAACAACCCTTGTTCTTTGTCATGCAGTTTGTGCTGATGAGTTGCTGTTTCTACTGAGGAATAATTCACTGACAAAAATGGCAAATAAATTAGAGTTAAAGCAATACTGACACAACAGGAAAGGGCCCAATAACCTCACCTGTGAATGAAGACAACGTGGGTTCAGAGCTGCTGATCAGTGATCTTGAACAGAGAGCTGAGAGACAGATGATGGAGCAACTCCAGAGCTGCCTCGCTGCTCCCTTCCCTGCTGTAGCAAAAAGCATGTGAAAAGTGAGACAACAAACTTGTGAAGGAAAAAAAAAACTGCAGAAAAACAGATAAAGGGGGGAAAAACCCTATTTATTTTATCCCTGCACTGGATTTTCCCTGCAGCAATGCCTCTCTGCTTCTGACTCAAACTTCTTAGAGCAGATCCTGTATTATTGTCTCTTCTGACCACAAGCAAAGGTACTCAAAACATGCTCCTTTAGGACTTAGATACCAATTTGAAAAATACCTCCATTGCAGACAGACAGACAAGGGCCCATCCTTTTTGGATGTGCATTTGTTCACTCTTAAACTTAAAGCCAATAAACACTGAGTCCAGAATTTTCCATGCTCTTCAGAATTTGGCTTTTTTTTCTAGTTTTAATCACTGTCTATGAATATTTTGGTTCATACAGAAAATATTTTCAAGATTTATGTAACAGTTTCTCTCACATCTGACTGACATACAGTTTTTCAGGGAAATAATTTTCTGATTACCATGCAGTCATAAACACAAACATGGAAGCAGTTGTATTTTCACCAACTCCATCTGCTAAAGCAGCAGGTCATAACTTTTTAAAAAAGTAAAGGGGTGATAGAATGAACCATACTGATTGCAGATAAACAACACAATATTTTAAAAAGTGCTTTACTTCTTTGCCTGCCTTTGGAGCTGCACTGGCTGATACTATACACCTGCACAGAACACTGAGCACAGAGTTCAGTTTTCCTTACATGAGATATTTTTTTTCTCATATCTCAATACTGTCCCAGCAAAAGTCAGTGTTGTGACAATTTGACAGTATCAAATTCCCTGGGAAGGTTTTGTGTTTATCTCCAACAAGCTAAATGCACCCAAATTCAGCTAAACTTGCATCTAACACCTGAAGCCTGAATAATGACCATAAGATTTACCTGGAGATCAGTGCCTGTATAATTTATTTATTGCATCACCAAGCAAATTAATCTCCTCCTTGAGGCTGAGTGCATTGCTGTAACACAGACCAAGAGTGCCCCTTCCCACTCCATTTAATCCAGGAGAATTGCAGAGTCCTTAACAGGCAGCTGTAACCCCCTGCAGGTACCAGCCAGGTCAGGGGGGATTTACTGACCCTGTGCCCATGGGGAGGGGAAAGGAAAAGGAAAGGAAAAGGAATGGGAAAGGAAAGGGGAAAGGAAAAGGAAAGGGGAAAGGAAAAGGGAAAGGAAAAGGGAAAGG
>VYXF01009500.1:267628-336875 GCA_013397295.1 Polioptila caerulea
AAGGAAAGGAAAGGAAAGGAAAGGAAAGGAAAGGAAAGGAAAGGAAAGGAAAGGAAAGGAAAGGAAAGGAAAGGAAAGGAAAGGAAAGGAAAGGAAAGGTCTGTGGTTGGAGATCAGGCTGTCACTGGCACAGCCATTATAGGCAGGAACCACAACAAGGCATGACATATTTTTGGTTTTTCAGTCAATTCAAGGCACCAGTTTTTTTCTGTTGTGCATGCATTTAACGTTCAAATTATCTAAAGCCCAAAGACATCTCATATCTCAATATTCTGACTTGCAGAGACAAATTTACAGTGTTGTCTTTGGAAATAACCAGCAAGGTTACAGCATGAATTTGAGTAAGTAATACTCTGGTGATATTGAGATTTTTAAATTTTTTTTCTGAAGCAATTTTCAGATCCAAAAAATATACTTCTGTCCACTGTTGAATGCCATTTTCATGTGAATTTACTTTATACTGAAGAGTACATCTGGATTTTCCTACAGTGAAGCCATCTTTCTAAATCTCTTGGTTCTGTCTTAGATGATGGTGTGGGATCAGTTATAGCCCCTCTGTACAAACTGGAGCTCCCCTCTGACACTGCAATATCTGCCAGGCTGCTCTCCAGGTGCCCCAGCCAGAGAGCCCTGCCAGGGCCTCCACGAGAGATTTGGGGGGCCAGAGAAGCTAAGAGGGGAACCCAAAGGTGTATTCTGTCATATTCCTGTTAGGAACATGTGGGGCAGATTCCCAGAGGGCAGGAAATCAGGGGCTGCGAGGGCCTGCCAAGGCAGCTGAGGGGTGCCTGGGGTAAGCACTCACATGAATGAACGAGGGCTTGAAACCTTCCAGCAGAGACTTTCTCAAACCCTCTGGGCAGGAGGGGTGGATTTAGTGCTGCTGCTGAAGAGCAGGAACCACTCCAGACCAAGCAGGGCTTGGCAGGTCACACACAGCTTCAGCTCTCAGGAACAGACGTGGCACAGCCTGGGAGCTGCACGGGCTCATCTGGACATTCATTTTTCCTGCAGAACCAACAAGCAGCCACTTGTTCAGCAGTTTCTCAAGACAAAGTCAGAGAAGACTTGATACTGCTTTTGTATTTAGGAAAGCAGAATTAGTTTTCCTATGTTATCCTTTTAATTTATTTTTCTTTCCTTTAAACAAAACATTTATCATTAATTGTCATTCACTGAGCATATACTCATAATAAATTATTTTAAAATGCTATCAAGTAGGATACATAGACCAGTGTTCATTAGTGACCTCTAGAAACTGAACCCACTCTTGGCTGAAGGGTTTCCAAATAAACCTGTACTTGATGTGGAAAGAAAACCCAGGAAAAACTTTTTGAAGCAATTTAATTCTTCTAACAAAACCGGTTTGCATGAATAACACTGTTTCACCTCAATTTAATTAAATATTTGGGATGACAAATCCCCGTGAAACAGGTTTGCCATACAAATGCTAATTATGCTGCACTTTAAATATTTACCTTCTCCCAATGAAAAAGTGAGGTTTTTTGAAAAAGTGAATTGTAACACCCAATTAGAAGTCGGACATTTACTGAAATGTAACAAAAGTCACACAATAGAATAATATTTTCAGCAGGATCAAAGCATCAGACCTTTACTCACCTAAACTCCAGGAGTTCACACACTCTATAGAGATATTCTGATTTCAGTAGCCCCTGCTGACGAGGGAAATGTTCCCCTGGGTGATGAACTGGCCTGAAAAGCCATCTGTGACAGGGCAGTGCAGTGGGCTTTAGACTTCACAGCACTCAACACCCAGGAAAGAATTCAGACAAAGCAAAGTTACATCTTCTAGTTCAGGCATGACACTGGCTCAGGGAAAGCTGCACTCCTTTGTATTCTTTTCCTGCAATGAATCAGATGAGTGGTTTGGGTTTAGGAGAGATGGGGGTTCCAGAATGATCTGCAGGTGACCTCTTGGTTCTGAGTGACATTGAATGAAATGGACTCTGCTGCAGCCTGGGACCCTCAGAGGGACCCCAGTTTGACACAAGTGTTACAATGCAAAGGGGAAAAGGAAAGAGAATAAACAGCAATCCCCAAACTCCCAGAAGCAAAAAACCTATTTGCTCAGCCAAGTCAGAAAATAATCAACACATTTTTTTTCTTTGCTTATTATTCTTCCAAAAAAAAGCAGAAGCTTCAACTTGCAAGGAAAATGATACAGTTGAAGTGTTTGTGTGCTTTGCTGAGTGCTGTTCAATTAGAAGAGAGACAGTGATTAGCATTCTGATAACCCTGCAGGATCAGGGATTGGCATCCTGATAACATCTCCCAGTGCAGTTCCACCCTGACTACAAGAGCCTGTGCCTGATCACCCCTCCCTGGGGCAGGGATACAATTAAAGGCCCTGTGTTCTGGATAAACACCAGAGCATTATGCAGAATAATGCTCTAGAATAATGCCCTAGATGTTTTCCATTTCCTTTAAAACCTCCCTTGCCTATTGGACACAGCACAGGCAGCTTCTCAGTGTCTGGATCTCATTTCCAGAAAGCAGCACATACCCTTGAAAGATCATAACTTAGGAGGGTATCTTAGAGTACACAGTTTGTTTATAAACAGAGCTAATCCATTTCCCAAAAATAATTCCAATACTTGAGCATTTACTCTCAGAGCACCCAAACTGGGGCAAGGCTGACACAAAATTCGCCACGACTGAAGCCCCAATGGAGAGGTTTTGGGACCCTCTGCAAGCTCAGCCAGTTAGCAAAGATTGATGTGGCTGCTCCTTGAGTGACATCACAGCAGAGCACCCACTCCTGTTGATTCTAGGTCTGTCCAGGAATGGTTTGTCCTGAATTATTGTGCTTTCTGTATTATTCTATTTTGAAATTATTTTCCAAAGAAGCAAATGCTTATTTCAGAGCCTGTTAAAATACAATACAAACCTGTAACAGCTTTGTAGTAAACAACTTTTACCTTGTCTTACAGAGAGAGCTGTGTTACTAATTCTATTTATTAGACTCCATTTAAATTTTATATAAAATTTCCTCTCCAAGCTCTATGCTTCCTCTCAATAAAAACATTCTTTGTACAGTCTTATAAAAGTTAAATTCTCATGTTCCAATAACCACTTTGCTCAGCAGAGATACAGGGAATAGACTCTTGTGCCACTGTCTGGTGCAAGAGGTTACATTTTAGCTGAATGTAATGAATGTCAGTGTTTGATGGTGGGGATAGGGCTTTGTCAGATCACAAATTCAATTAACTAGTAGTGATTAATTCTCAGGGTAAGGAATCCAAAAGCTTAGTTTATAATACCCTGATACACATTAGAAATAATTATTGCAACACTTTATGATACTTCTCAGTCTGAGAAATACGAGATTGTCCTTAATATTGCTGTTCTGTTCATTTTAATTAGAGCATGCACCTGCTGATAAACAGAAAATGCCTTGTCATGACTCAGAACAAGTGAACTAAATGATGCTTTATAAGAGCCTTGGCTGTAACCCTGGTTCTTAAACCATGAAGGGGCACTGATTGATACTTTCACTGTAATGGCAATTGGAATTTGAAATATGCATTTGAAGTTGACAGCATAAGTATCAGTTATGAAATTATTTGAAACATCTCTTATCTAAAAAGTATGAGCTACATTTCAATACCAGCAATGCAGTTCCATAATTGCATGCATCTGAGGGCAGGAATTTCTATCTATAAAGACATTCTTATTTCTCAAAAACAAATTATTAATTTTAATCCCAGAATGTAAATATTTTTGAATCACCTGAATGAAGGATTGTGTACATACACACGCTGTTGCCTGGTAAACAGATTAAGATGCACCAAGGATTTAAGAATTTGCTTTGAAAAAGTAATTTCATTTTCCTCCAGTAAAAGGGTTTTAATATAAACATTTTTAGGGTGCTAGAGAGCCATGCTGGAGATTGCCATTTAAGATTTACTTCCTAACAAAACCGAGGGAGAATTGTGTGCCTGCAGAATTCCGAGCTCCTCTTCAGGGCTGCTCTGTGAGCCTGCGATTCCCCCGCCCTGGAGCAGCACCTTGCACTTGCACCTGTGCAACATCCTTTAGGTTCACTGGGGCCCATTTCTCAAGCTTTTGACCCAAAGTACCTCATTTCAGGTAATGATCTCACCACAAAGCCAGCAGAAGCAGCAGGATCATTTATTTCAATCAGTGTTATCAATCAAACTTTTGTGTGTGTCAGTGCAAAGTCGAAGAGGAGGAAAGCACAGCCCAAACCTTTTTTATGCTTCATGCTCAATTCACTGTTGTTATAGGGTGCCACACACGTAGGAATAAAACATTTCTCTCATTTTCTAGAGGCACAGGCACTATCTTTTCATAGGTAAAACAGCAAGAGAAATATATGGTTGCCATAACAACCATATGAAATAATATTGAGGTAAAAAGTCCTTCACAAATGTTTTCAAGTGATAAGCTAATTTAAAAATTTTCACACAGAGCATTTGAAAAATAAGATATACTGGGAGATGAGCATAAAACTACAGAAGAGTTACTATAGTAACCCATGGTGTAAAGTACTATTCATGCAGTGATTATCTGAGCAGATAAATCCCCCTCATTAACAGCGAGGTGCATCTCTGCAATGAGCTGGGAGAGTAAATAATGTAAGAGATCCTTTAGACATACTTATGTCATTACTGTCTGCAACAACATTTAAAAAAACCAACAAATCAAAAAATAACAAGATCCTGGATATACCATAAAAACCCAGGGCAAAGATTTGGATTAACTCTGTGATTAAGAAATAAAACCTTAGAAACTCAGAAAAGTGGCTCTCCATATTTCTAAAAGGTTAAACTGAATCTAAGTAGGATATAATTTTTTTATGAAATTAATTTTCTTCCCAAAAAATCGTTAATACATTCATTAATGTCAACAATTTATCAGCCTAAGATTTATATTTTGCATTCTATTCTCTGATGGAAACGAATTTCAGGAGTTTCTTGTGTGCAATGACACCATGAGACACCAGCTGTTTTCACAGAATGGGAGAATCCTGGCTTGGGAGGGACCTAAGAGCTGGTCTAGTCCCAACCCCCTGCCACGGGCAGAGATGCCACTCACTGGATCAGGCCCCATCCACCCTGACCTCTTTGGTTGTCCTCACTTGCCTTGGACATGAACAACTTCATTTCTAATTGGAATATTTCTCCTCAAGAAAAATCACAGGAAAAGGCTTAAATACATAGGATGCTATAGATTTCTGCGTTATCCTCATAAATTAAATATGAAACTGGTGTATGCTCTGGATATCCTTGGAATGTAAGGGCTGCTGGAGCTCAGGCTCACATTGCAGACAGACACATAAGCAGCTTTTGAGAATGCTCCTCAGCAGCTCATCCTCAGATGTTACCAATGGCTCCTGGGTGCACTGTACTTTTGTAATGTCACATAAAATAAAATGCTGCATGAATCACCACCTTCCTCTGCCTAATTAATGCTATAAATTTTAGATAACTTAGACAAACAGAAAAATACTCATGTTTTAAACCTGGCTGTGCATGCTGAGACACCATATGTATAAATAATACATATATGATTAGGGGAGCACACATAAAACTGCCCTAAATTCTCTCAGTTCCAAACGTATTTGGAATTAATCCTTAGTAACCACAGACAGAAGCAATATGTTAATATTAAATGAATAATACAATAATAAGCAAAGACTTTGGACAATAAATGGGCTCTGCCTTGACAAAGGGAGGGCAGAGCTGCAGCAGTTTAACACAGAGGATCTGACTCCTGCAGCAGGCTCTGCTCATCTCTCTGGGACCACATATCATGGCTTAGCCTGGTTATCCCACACTTCCCAAAGCACAGCCCAAGTACCAGCCCTCAGGCTACAGCAAATTCCAGCCAGTACAGCTCAGATTATCTCCTCATTTCCAGGGTTAGATGGAAACATTAACATGTAAACGTGAGATACATCACGGTGTTCTCCATTAAAAATAAATCATGTGCAGGATTATCAAACTCACAAAAAGCGTGGATATGGTGGGGAGGGTGGTGTCAAGCTTCTCCATTCCCCAAAAATAAGACTGGGATGGATCTCAGAGACCATAATACAAAATATGAAAGAGTGGTTGATTTACCTCACACAGTATTTAATGCTATCTTTTATAAGCTAAATTTTGTTCAAGGCCTATTTAAAAGAGCAATTATATGTATTTGAAAACTGATCATTTATACATACAGACTACTAATGGGAAAGCACCCATTCCACATAACTCTGGGACTTTTGGGCTGGCCCACAATAGTAGCACAATTCCAGAATAACACTGAAACTGTAATTCAGGGAGACAGCAGGAAGAGTGTGATGCAGCAGTAGCAGAAATTCAGAAATTCCCATACTCAGATAATACCTAGAAAGCTACCACACAGCAATCTGACAGTTTAAATCTCAACAGCCATTACAAGTGATTTTTTTTCTGATACCTCAAGGAATATTTTTGACTTGCCTTTAAAAATTTCATGATTGCCTAAAATATCAGTTATAATGAGAAAACACAGAGAGGCATCATCAGTTTGGAAGAACACTCTCATGGAGCCCTGTGCTGCTCTCACTGCAATCAGAGTCTGGGCATTTCTCACAGTTTCTATTATTTGGTTTCTATTTATTCAATGCACAGGGGACACTAAATACAGTGTCATATATATATATATATATATGTATAGGCATCTTGATCTGGAGTGGGCACACCTGGATGTGTTTCAGTGACTGCTGTGTCACTTCCCTTCAGCAGAGCCCAGGTATATCCTGGGACCCAAAGGACTGACTGAAAAATTAGAACTTGATGTTTATTAATGATAAAAGAACCCCGAAAAGTTTGGTTCTTACAAACCCTGTGATTGTTCTACTTTAAAGAGCACTCAGTAAATTATGCCCTTAGTAAAAACCTCTGTGTTTGCATAGGAGAGATAAGAAAATCAGGAAGAGTCACAAGCAGGGTTCTTGCTCTGTCCTTGTGCTCCTTCTGCAGTGCCAGGCACACAGGGCACGTGGAGAGCTGCACAACTGGTGCTCCTGAGACACAAACTGGCACAGCCCAGGACAGAACCCAGCAACTTTAAATGTAGCATAATTTACATTCACCTTTGGCTAAGGTGAGAACCAAACACTTCAAACAGAATGTGGGGAAACAAAGAAATAAGGGCAAAAGAAGAGGGCAAAAAGAAAATCTTTCTTGTTGGCCAAACTTAAATACCTTGGATTCCCCTTGTATTCAAATGATGGTGGACAACTCCATCCACAAAACCTCAACCAGACTCTGGAAAAGTTTCTGATTGACAAAGGAACTCCTTTTTTTGACATGATCAAACGATACATTGTGAGAGGAAATACTAACAGCAAAAAGGTGGGATGGATAAAAATTGCAATATATTAGCTGTGTACTAAAGTAAAGATTTAACCTTTCTGTAACAGGATTTTCTTTACTCTATAAAATCACTCATACCACTTTCAAAGACAGATAGAATTTTTCAATTCCATTTTTACATTCCTCTGTAATAAGAAAAAATTTAATTTCTTTCCATAGAAAACAAAAAGAAACACAAGGCACTACAAGAGAGGGCCTATGAAATGTGCATGATCCATTCTTTTCTGATTTATCCTACCTTTTTTTAACACATGAAGCTTTTGACAAGACACCTCTGTATTTTTAAGATTCAGGAAGCAATTTGATTAAACTTCAGAACAGGAAAGCTCTCACTTATTACAGCTTTCAATTTATGTTTTATCCACCCCAGGTGGATGCTCAGCACTTTCATTTTGTAAATACACTGCTGAGATTTAGCATGCAACAATTCAAACCAGGAGCAGCTAGATAAGAAATCAATGGAAAAAAGTGCAAAACTCAGTTTGGGATTTTAAGGGATGCCCCCTTCAAGCTGACCTTGCCTTCACAAACTGTAGTTTGCTGCTTTTACAACTCAGGGCTTGGAATTGCTACAAGAGAGGAAGCAGTGGTAGAACCTCTCCTGTGTAAGGGACATTCTAGCACAACTTTAGCCACAGCTTAAAGAAAATCTTGCTACCATTACAAATAACTGCTTAGGTGACTCAGAGGAGAAATGGAAACCAAGAAATTTCAGTTTATTCTTTTCAACCAATCAGATTTTAAATGTTGATAATCCTTTAGGAGAGGTGAGTACAGATTTCATAGCCAAGCTATTTCCATTGAGTGTAGAGAGATTCATTCCCCATGCAGACCTGGGTTCAGCTTGTGGGGTTTGTGTTACTTCAATTAAAATTGCATTTCAGTTCCCCAGAGCCACGGGATGTCACATTGCACTGACTACTGTCCAAGCATAAAGCTTGAAAAGAAGAAAACTCCCCAACTTCGGTTGTTTTCATAACAGATCAGGATGTAAGAATCTGAAAACATAAATGATGGCTGAGCAAGCAAAATTATTTGCCCGAGGTACAAAAGGACTTTTTCTTTGTCCCACAGAAAACCAGTATAACGCCAGCCTTTTGCATGGGAAAGTATTTTTATCTTAGTGCTTTTTTACACAAAAAAAAAACTAATTGGGAAGCGATGCTTCCAGATCTGTACTGCCCTTAGGTGAGCCACGTGATGCTTTGATAATAAACTCAGGAACTCTCTAAAGAGAGAAGAAAATGACACCCAGCCCAGGGCCCTGCTTTCCTTCCCTAAACTCGAATCAGCAGGTGCTGCCTGGTTCTATTTAATGGCATCCTTAATGTTCTTAAGTTATTGCTTGGTGCTGTAATATTATTTTGGGTTAAGTTTCCACTATTAGGAGGAATATTTCACATCTACAGTTTTGTGCTACTTGCATTTAATAAATGCTTATAAACAATTTTACAACAGGAAAAGAGAATGAGAAATCTCGTCAGAGAAATTGCCTAAATGTGTAACAGAGAGATTTGACTGAGAGTGGTTTTGTTTCAAAGGCAACTATATTTGGTAAAATAAAGTGCTAATATATATAAATGTATATAAAGTGCTGGTGGTTGGGTCCAAATTCACTTTCACTGAAGTTTTCCCAATGATTTCTTCATGGCTGATTCATACTCGTGGGCTAGACCTAAATGATATAAAGTCAATTTGTAGAAATCTGAAGGAATTCCATATAGATTTGCTGTACTTTTAGTTACCAAGAATCTGGAACTTTACCTGCTGCAACAGGGTGCTGTAAGTGGAACTGCCAAATAAGCAACAGTGATTCTTCTTACAATAATCTTTAAAAAATGTGCTCTTTGAAATTATATTATTTCTACTAGCTGAAAGGTCATTCCACTCACCCGAGAGATTGCAAATCAAATTTACCACTGATAATTCCTTTATAACACTCTCATATGCTGTATCACATATTCCAAGGAAAACGTGAGAAATTACTCTCGATCATCCTGGGAAATATTCTTCTCAAGAAAGAGCATGCAGTGAGTGAACAGTGAAAAGTGTCTGTCACTGTAAATACCTTGTGGTGTTTACAGCTTGCCATTAAAACAAAGTAATTCCACGTTCACCACCAGTATTTTGTTGATATCTGTGTCCTCAATAACCATAAGTCAGCACAGTCTGTTTTATGGTAACAAATGTTACACACGAGAGCAGGATAAGCACAAAATCTTGTGAGATCTCACCCTTTGTTTTAGAACCACAGAAACAGCTCTGTTCTCCCTAGCAATTTGCTGGTGACTTTGAGAATATCAATTATGTAATTGTCTTGTAACTTACTGTCAGCAATAGAAGGTGTTACACTGAATTCAGCTACTGGGATTCAACATCACACCCCTGTTAACTCTAATGACTCTTAATGGCTGCTTGAAAACATCTTCACTTAGAAGTTATTCCAAGGATCTTAAAAGAAAATTATACTTTCAACAGCGTAATTATTTTTTCTGAGAAACTGTTTGCTTTTGGAGAGAAATATCACCATTTAATAAAAGACAATATAATTACAAACCCACTGCTATAATGGTACCTGTGCTTTTTCTCTCTTTTCTAGCCAGAGGCTCTGGTGAGGTGTGATTTACATCCCAGGGCTTCTCTCAATGGCTGGAGATTCCTGCCTTGCCCTGCACTAAAAACAAAGAGTGCAGTGTTCTTCCAATGGAGGAGCCCTGGCAGCCACAAAGCTGTGGGGCCAGGACTGTCCTAAGTTATCACCACGGTTTTAGGTACAGTGGCATTTTGTTATATCAGTGCTGGATTTTGAGCAAAAGCACTTTCCATCTTCACAGAAAATCAGTGTAAAGGGAGGGTTGGAGAGGAATGTAATACTGTGACAAATTAAGGGCTGTAAGCAGGTTAGTTACAGGTGATGTACAGGTGAGAGCTGCATAATTAAAGCTGTTGTTACAAGAAAATGCACAAATTGTAGGAAAGTCTTGTATCCACTCTCCAGGACAAACTCTCCTTTGTAGCTTACACTCTACAAGTCCCTCTATCAGTGAAATCAGAATGGATTATACACAACATATTTCAAGCTGGTGCTGCATGTTCACTAAATTTCTACTTAAGGAGAAATAATTTCTCCTAAATAGAATATCAGCATGCAAAAAGTGACCCTACCAAAAAAATCTCAAAAACAATCCATGTAGACAAGTCTTGCACAGAGAGAAACGTGATTCTGCCAAATCCCACAATATTCATAGCTGCTTCTTCGTGCCTATTGTCCTTCCCAATGAGAACTTCCAGTATTACTTTATGGTCCAAAATGATAGAGGAATAAAACAGAGTTTTAACAGCATCCTCAAAATTTACATTTTTGTGAATGTGATCAGTGGTAAGTGAAGGTGATTTAAACCTTCAGTCTGGACAGCCATGACAGAATTACCTTTATTCTATACCCTTATGCTAGGAGAACATATTAATAAAATATATTAATAATGAACTAAAATACAAAACTTTTTAGCAAAATACACTCTTTCTCTGCTGTGGCTGTACATATAAATGATAACATTTGGTCCCCCAAATCCCTTTCTCCATACTGAGGAAATTTCCTTCCCTCCACCAAGGGCTCAGTCTCTGTCCCTGCTCCCTCCAGACAGAGCTGACTGCTTGTACTCCACCCATTGTGACCAACTGGAGCAAATGTTTTCACTTCTCAAGCCTTTTTGTTGGAAAAAGAAAATAATCTTCTTTTCAGATAAGGAGCTGAAGTGTATGAATGGCTTCCCCTGTTTTTCCCAGCAAACACCAATTGTAAAGCACAGAACCAAAATCTGCTTATGCTTTGCTTAAGAGTTTTGCCTGCAACCCACAAAAACTGGCTGCAAAGTCAAAGAGGATTTTGTAGGCTTGGAACTGGAGAAACAAATTATTTTTTGTTGACCACTTTGTGCATGTGTGCATCCTTATTCACTCTTCTTTTGCATTTGTCTTGCAAATGATTTCTAGGGGGTTATAATTTTTTTTTTTTATGTGTCTAGAGAAACTTACTTACAATGGGTGATATTCAAGACTTATAAGTGAAGGATAAAATACACACACCAATAAAATTATTTAAGGAAGGGAAGTCAGAACAAGGACTAAATGTGAGAAGAGGGAAATAAAGGGCTGTAATGTGAGAAGAGGGAAATAAAGGGCTGTATCTGCACTGCAGCTACCACCCAGGATGTTCCAGGCCATGGTTCCACCAAGCTCAGGCTCTCCCCCTGAATCAGTCACCACCACTGTACCTTGTGCAGAAGCTAAAACTCCAATTACCATCCCACCTCCTTACCCTGACATCCTTCTGTACCCTTGGCTGGTACAACTTTCCAGGCAGTTGTCCTTTGGCAGATAATTTACAAGGTGGTAGAGCAGATGCTTCTCTTTCCTTTCCTATGACATAAGCAAATGCTTTCCCATTAAAGATAGAATGCTGACCTGAATATTTTGCTGCATTTAAAAAGCAGAAGCAGTAAAGACATAATAAATAAAACCCTCATTAGAGCATAAACCTTCTTGGAGTGATTTCTCCTCGTTTGAAAAACAGCTAATTGACTAAATCACTGTAGCAGCTGTTTTGAACTGATGATTTGCAGAATGCAGATGGGTTATTTAGCAACTGGGACAAATTAAAATTGGAAAGACAGCATTACCAACTCTGGTACAGTAGCTACAGGTGTATTTTCTGACACAGAGCGAGCACTAAAAGTAGGTGTGCTCAGTGAAAGTCTAAACGTGAGCAAAGACACAAGGCAGAGCAATGGCTCAGTTTAGGAGTGAATAAAAATGAGGGTAAATGTGCAGCTTCCAGGAAAAAATACCTTCTCTGCAAGTAATTAAGTTCTTGCATGACACTGATTATTGCTCCTGACAACCATCCTCTATGCCATTTCCTTCGAGTTCATGTGCAAGAATAAACAGTGTTCAGCAGAATATTTACCTACTTTGTACCACTGAAATCCCATCCTTGACCAGGTATTTATTTTCTTTTAAATATATTACTGACAAAAAATGAAGGAAAGCACTGATCTATCCTGGATAAAAGTGTGTCTCAGCCATACTCATTGAAGCCTGCCAGGGTAAATAGGTGTAATTTTATTGGCATAAATGGAGCTGAACCAATTTTAAGCTTCACTGAAGCATCTGAGCAAAGACTATATCCCTTGTTTTGTAAAAGGATAGAAAAATTTAGTAAAGAGGAATAATGATAAATTTAACTGCATCAGGAATTCAAAGATGCAGTAGAATAATTTATTTCCCAAGTATTCTATGAAGAGCTGGCAGTATAAAACTAAGTACAGAGTTCTTTTTACTTACAAATGCTGCTTGATTGTTTCCTTCAGTTGGTTTTGTTTTAAAAAAGTGAGGCTACAGATTTAAATTCTTTGCAGGAATTCTTTGGCATTTCTGCAAAAACTATCAATACTCCCAGCTGAAAGATCATCCTTGTGAAACATCAAGAGGCTCCCAAAGTACCTGATTGACTTTCAAGAAAATTAATTGCCTTGTTGCCTTGCATTCTTATAGGGGGAATCATCAGCTCAACTCTTGTTTTTGTGGCTACTGTAAAACATCCTCTCAGTCATGAGCAGAATATAGGGTTAGAGGTAAAGGCAAAGGGAAAATTTCACAAACAGTTAATTCCAATTATTCACCAAACAAATAATAAAACTTGCAGGCAACATCAGAGCTCTCATTTCTCTGCTAGAGTAGTAGATCAGTAAAAATCTTGTTTACAGTGGAATTTTCTTATTTACAAAAATAAAACTGATGTGAATTTGGCTTCTTTTAAATAATAAAAATTGCTTTGTATCTATTCAGAAGCCTTTGATCAAGACATACTCTCCAGTAGTGTGTTCTGGGTTTGTTTCTTCCCTCTCCTTGTCTTTTACTGTCCTTACTGCAACCAGAATTTTAAATTCACAGGGGAGGAAAAAAAATCCATTTGAAAACAATAACCCAGTCATGAAGAGCAAGTGACTCTGGCTGTGTCACAGACACAGGGATGGTGCAGGGGTCAGACTCTGCTGCTGGGATTTGGAGGGGTGATGACAGAACACAAAGCCACTGCCTTCAGGAGCCACTGGACCTGTGCAAGAGGGGCTGCAGCAGAAACACAGAGGAAATGAGAATAAGGCAAGTGGAATCTATGTGTTGTCCCACACAGCCATCAACTGTGAAAGGCAGCCAAGGAAAAAGCTCAGCCCTGGAAAGTGCAGTGGGGTTCTGTGGGCAGGCCATGCAGGAGCTGTCACTGGTTTGGCCTCAGCTGGACTCTTGGCCAGACCCTTATTCAAACACTGCCAAATTTGGCCAGAAGAATCCTGGAAGCCTGGAATGGCACTTCACTAATTTGCAACTGAGGAATTTTCACTGCTAAACATTGCATCCTCATCCAGATACAAAATACCAGGAGTTTTTATGGCAGAATCGAATCTGGACCTGCATCTCTAGAGTAGACTCAAATAAATTTTTGGATGTGACAGAGTTGTCTATTCAAAATTCAAAGTCTGGATGTAAGAGCAAGAGCTATAACTCATTTTGACCACTGTCAGCATTACCTGAACTGTGCTCCTGCCATTAACCATATTTACCAGAGTAGTATTAATTACATGATAATACGTGAGCTGGTCTGGATTTCTTGGCCATGCTGTTACTTTTTAATGTTAAAAAGTCTTTAAGAATTAACCCTTTTTGTCTATTTTGCAAATTCTGACACACCTCAGCAGTCACACTGGAATCAGTATGATTGGCATTCCCCTAAAGATGCCTGGATTAAAGTTGCACACTTCTGTTGCAAAGTTTTCCATTTTCGGATGAGGTTGTAGATGGGAAGAGGGAGTTCCAGGCACTCATCTTTTCTCAGCTCCTTTTAGGAAGGGAAGCACTAAAGAAGAGTTGATGAACATTTCCAACAGCTCCCCAGAGAGCAAATGCTAAGGACTACTGGTATCTTCCTTTCCACTCAATTATAGAATTTAGCTAGGAGAGATTTTGAAGGAACTGTTTAAGCGCTTAATACCAAAGTTTTAGGGGGCAATTCTGGGAAGTGTAGATACAGCTGTAAGTCTATGCTACTCCTACTTAATTTTAATTTAGAAACAGATAGATAATAAAATAGTAAATTCCTTTAAAAAAGGAAATAAAATGGCTTTTTTAAATAGAATTTTTTCCACTTAAAATTTTTAAACACATTACAAGAGCCCTATCAGAAAAAAAGGTTGGTTTAGGATAATATTCTTATTGAACTCAATTCTAAAAATAATTTTGCTCTCCTTATGAACACAGAATTTAAAGGGCAATGTTGTAGTTATTCAAGCTGTTTCAGTGAGGCATGTTATGCTGATTACAAAGAGTGTAATCATTTCTTTTAACAAATTTGTAATTCTAATCAGCATTGGCTTTCTCTCAAGCTGTCAATGTCCATCCCATTATTCTCCTTGATAATGAAATTATTTAAACATCAATCAAGCATGAATGTTCTATTTTTGCTTGGAGAACAGCACATTAACATGGAGAGAGTAGTTAAACCCCTCGTAGTGCTTAATAAATGGATCTCATAAACCAAAAGTATCTCTCTAAATACCTGCAAACAGATGTTCATGGTTAACAGTTCAGAGAGATATGTATGGCCATCTTTAGGAAACCTGAAGGTTTCTGATCACTCATTAAGGCACAGAAGACCCAGAAATGGCAGAGAAATCCTTGAAGCAAATGCTCCAAACACTCTGGATGGATTCAGCTGAGACCCAACCACGTGCTAAAGGACCAGGAATGAAGGACAAAGCACACAGAGTTCCTGGGGTGAGAAACATCCCATTTTTTACAGCTAACTGAAAGCACAAGGAGGACACCAGCATATTCCATCATTGCCACACAAAAAGTATCCTGAAAAAACCAATCTGAGATGGCTTCTGCTGCCATCTCTCAGGGTGGCAAACGCAGCAGTTTCCCACTCCACTGGAACAGCAGTGCAGGGGAGGGAAGGGACAAATCCTGCTGCTCTTCTGTCCTGCTCTGGTCTCAGCCTATCTGCTCAAACCTGTCCCTGAAATCCCACATAAAGCAGATTAGGGAGGTTTATCAAACTGTGTTACAAAGGCAGGCTGCACACATGAGCAAACACACTTCTGCAGTTGGGTAAACAGGACTGCTCATGGAAAACACAGAGAACAAGAGAGGCAGGAAAATTCTGGCTTCCTCTGCTTAGGAATGGAGCTAGCCTGAACAGTGCTGGGGAAATGCAGCCTGAAAAAATGTCCTGCACATTCAGGATCCTTGGCTAATATCATTTTCAAGTACATTTGGCTCTGGATAAATGGGATACACAGAGCTCTAATTTAGTCTTCATGTATGCACTGAATACACGATTTGAGTTACCACCCACGTTATTTTCAGCTAATTCAATACCTTACAAACAATCCTTCCTCTTTTACTGTATTCTAAAGTACATTTAAGTATCTTAAAAATACAAATCAAATCTCTTCAGAGTGCAATAAAAGCACAAAACAGCAGGTCTAACATGTAATCAAACATAATAACCAGATATTTAAAGGGGAAGAATGAACTCCTAGAACACTTGCAAAACTCAGCCAGTGACCAACATTTCAGAACAAGAAAAAAAATCTGCAGTCTGAGTTCATCCAAGCTATCCACATTATACTTCCAACTTTGCAGCTCTCTTTTTGTAAAATACACAAACTGTGAAAGGAATGAGACAGAAACCTTACAATTGCAAGGAACTACCAATTCTTCTCAGCCTATCATAACCATACATACTCATGAGAATGAACTCATTTAGACATTTATTGTGTAGATGGGATATGCTTGTCTAAGAAACATCTAATTCTTAAAATAGATAAAAGAGAAAGACAGGTCTGTAAACCACACAAACATTCATGAATAGATTAAACTTAGCTTTTTTATCACAGACTTCTCATAAAAAAACTACTTCAAAAGACAATGAAAACACAATTTTTCCAGAAATACAGCCTAAAATTTATGTTCACTTGGTTTGGAGGTTAAAATATCACATCATTCTTGTAGAAATTCCTAATAAACAGATGAAGGCACTTTCACTCAGCATGTTCTAATGGCAGATGTAAGGTGACAAATTCTGCTGTTGAGTGAATACACTGACATTTTTGTGGTGGCTTTGCATAACATGAAAGCACATTCTACACAAGGCATTCTCCTCTGGATTTCTACAAATATTCACAGACAACAAGGATACACACACTAAATTGAGGCCTTTTAAAGAAAATCACTACCTTCAGCATGCAAATGACAGGAATGATGGAAAATGGCAGAATTTAAAGAATAAAAAAGATAACTCCAATTTCTAAATTTAGCTGTAAGAGCACCACTTGAATTCTTTATGAGAAGAATTTGTATTCTTCTCATGCATTTGTATAAATGGCAACAGAATTCCAAGGGGGCAGCCTGCTGCAAGGCCAGGCACTAAGAGGAGCCAGCTGGGGATTCCAGGGGAGGGGAATACTGAAAAGACTTTTGGGGCCTAATCCAGACATAGCTGAGGCCAAATTCCCTTTTTTCAAATATTCTATTTGCCTACCCTGACCAGTAAAACAAGACAGCCCCACCAGCATTTCCAATCACATGAACAGAACGTGCAGTAACTGTTCTGAAATAGAAAAAGTTGCAGAGGTTTTAGAAGCCTTTGCCAGGAACAGGCCCCCTGTGACAGACTTTTTTTTTCCCCTGGTGTTCCCATAAGGAGTTCTGATTTTTACTCCACCTATAAGAATTAAGAAAAATGGGTTTTAACTAGGTGTTACAACTTTTATAGCAAAACTTATTGGGCAAGAAGCACTTAATTTTTGAAGGAGTTGTGGAAATATTACACCTATAGAACAAAATGGACTTAACTTACCTACAGGACCACTTCTTGGGAAGCACATCTAATTCTCCTTATCCATCCCCTCTTAGAGTAACTTCAGGAGTGGCTGCTGCAGGAGTGGAAGAATCATTCAAACTTGACTCCAGAACTGATGGCTGCTTGGAAAAGCACTGCTCTGGAAAGCAGTAAGTTCATGGAAAACCCTTTAGGAAAATGTAAAATGCAATAAAAATAAATATTTATGCATAAGAAAATATGTTTTTTGCTTTCTTGTGACTGACTGCTGCACACCAAGGTTCCTTTATTTACTGTGATAAGGGCTATGAACAAAAGATCCTTTGATAAGATCAAAATATTTTTGCTCACAACTGGTACAGTTATTCCTCCAAATCTCATTCTTCTCCCATGTGACCATCAGTTATAAACTTCCCTCTTGTCAATGCACTATGGGAAATCTCTAAACAAGCTGACAAATGCCATTTCTTCTTTATGTCCAGTTCTCTCAGGCTGATATTCAGGGTTAGGCAGGCTCCTGGAAGGGAATCCAGCTTCAGTCCCTTTGGTAAGTCGGTGAATGACCTGGCATGTCTCCAAACTGGAGGAAATGTTCTACCTGGAAACTTCCCACCCTTTTTCTGAGCAACACATGGCTCCACAATCCCCTGCCTCCTGCTGGGTAACAGGTCAGATCTTTTTCCTGATGCTAAAAGGATTTTGTTAATAGGTCACAGTGCAACACCAAGAAATGACCACACATAGCAGAGTTCCTGCCACACTGAGGAGACCAAGGCAGAGATCCAAAGTTCACTGCCACCAACCAAACACCCCATAAACTGATTATGAATTCCAGTTTAGAAACACAGCAATGACTCCTCTGTTTCTTACACATATGGTATTCTGAGAAATATTGCAGTGTAGCATTACCATTTCACCTGTAGGTGTTTCTGATGATGATGGAACCCCAGGAATGACATTTCTGATGGCAGGAAAGGTCACCCTCAGTACTGTAGCAGAGATGAAGTAAATTGTGGGGCAAAGCTGCCCTCCTGGAGTGTGCCCACAGCTCTTCCTAGCTCCCCCATGGGACAGAGGAAGGAAATATGAAACACCCTCCTGTGCTCTTAGGCCAGAGGACACCACAAACACTGTCAGGAGCTGCTCGGGGGAAAAGCTGTCCTTGGAGGAAACTGGCTTTAAATCATCTTCCACCTAAACAGGCACCACCAAAACACCCATTTCTGCTGACTCCAGCATGCTGCGTGAACATACACAGCTCACAATTTCGTTTTAAAGTTGTATTTTAATTTCAAAACACAGACAAATCAGAAACAAAGTTCAGTTCAGTTCTCTAAAATAAATGACAAATACACAAAAATCACTGTCTATCCACATCCAGCATATAGATTTTAGTTGCCTTATCTCAAACAGCAAGGCAATAAAATAAAGCTGTTCCATTTTATACAACTGAAGCCAACTGAATGACTATCAGAAAATCTTCCTTTCAAACCCTGCTAATAAAGGATTGTTGTAGCATCAGTTTTGCATAATATTTTATGGATGAGCTTATAAAGTACAACAATAAAATTCTTAATCTGATAAGACTTTTCTGGTGTTTGAAGGGAAATACTGCCATAAAAACATATCCCAGTGTTAAATCAGCAACCCACTCCTGAAACCAATGCCATCCTCACTGTGTCAACTCATCAATAGTTATAATGCTGTTGGGAATAAAACATTTCCAGTACTGCTAATATCACCACTTCAATAGCTCATTTAGAGGCAAAAAGCCTTATTGTTTTATCACTGCTTGAATAAGCTCTTCACATCTGAGAATTTATTACTTTAATTACAAAGAGTCTTCCATGTTATTTCAGGAGTATCGAAAAACTATTTCTCTACAAAGGTGCTGAGATACTTTAATATTTATGGGTATATCACCAAAAAATAAAGAATTTTTGATGGTATAAGTTGGAAAAATACAGATTATCAGACTCATTTTTCAGTTTCTTGCAATTTAACTGCTGTCACTGGCCTGATTTCAGAAAGTCCCTCAAACAAGGAGCCCAGTTTGAAAGGTTGCCTTCTGGAAAGTAAAAGAAGATAATTATTCAAAGAATGAGAGTGCTTACAGGGCCCCCTTTTTAGATAGCAGAGGCATGCTGTTTCCATATTTTCAGGCAAAAATACAGCAGTGAAAGCAATAGTTTTGCAAAGATGTATCTGACATAATGAAAAACGTGTAGGAATAAACCCTGCACTTACCAAAACAAAACCCACACTGCCACCCACAAGAAATACACTGTTAAAAACAAAAGAGGCAGGGAAATTAAAAGAGTTAGAGGTGTCAAGAAAAAAAGAAAAAGCAGCAAGAAAACATCACCAGTACTCTGTTTCAAAGGTCTAAGCATTGTCACATCACTGATTACCCATATTCCCATTAATCCATAAATTAATAGGAAGATCAGACCAGCAGAGAGAATTTCAAGGGCAACAACAATGAGGATTCCTTGAAGTATTTGTTAAAAGCCACTAAAAAGAAGGGCAACATAAGTCAAATATCAATATACTTTTTAAAGGGGAGAAAATAGAAATAAATCCGGAACCTTGGGAAGTACCTGGGAAATGCAAGAAGCTTGTCCCTTATTGCTCTCTGGAAAGAGAAGCTCTTGTGCTGTAGGTGCTACAGCCACACATCACAGCAGTGTGGGGTTTTATCCTTAAAGCCTCAGGAAGGATGTGAAGAACTTTAAACTGTGTGCATCTGAGTTCCATCTGATTTCTAAGCCCTATCATATATGATCAAAAACATCTGATGGACTGAGTTTAAAAGAGAAAAATAGATGGCAGTTTGGAAATAATGAGTGACATATCCTAAGGAAGTAATTAAGCCTCAACATTATTTATCATACCTTGAATAATTTCCTCCATTGTTTGGTTCCTTATGGAATAACTCAATCAAATCCAGTTCTCACAGTATTTCACAGACTGGCATCTTCCCACACAGAGAACACTGTTCCAAATTGTTTTACTAGCAAAAGTTAGCAAGGGATTTTGCATTCATTTGCATGTGTCTGGAACTTCTTGCATGACTGATGACACACTGAAGAGTTTTATTTTTGCAAAGTTCCTCTCTGCAATATTGTGCAAATATCACTGCCAGTGATTTTTGCTCATTCTCAAGTATCATGGTGAACACTGCTCCCCTGGGATAACCAAAGATGAGCTGGGGTCAATGGAAAGCAGATTAAAACATTTCAGGAACTGGATACTTCATTGAGTTCCTCACCACTTGAAGATAAAGTTTTCTGTCTCAACATATCCAAAGAGCTGAACAACTAGTCACTTGTAAAATAATGCCTAACCAGATTTCTTTTTCAAACAAAACTTGAATTTCAGAATAGATTTTGGAGCATAACATTCTGTAAAATCAGCTCAATCAAGTGTTCCTGGACTCATTCAAATTATTATAATGCAGTTCAGCAGTTTAAGGGGTTGTCTCCGTAGTAAACTCAAGAATCTGACGTAAATAGATAAAAGCTGATATGCAGCTGATGAATTTTTTTTTCCCCAAAGGCCTTAAGTCTCCAAAATCCATTAAGACTTTTAAAACCCCAAGATCTGTCCCAGCCTAATTATCTAAGGGAGTGAGTCATTTGACAAAACATCTCTCTGATTCATAAGCTACTTGCATAATTTAAAAGCTGCTACTGCTTATCCAGCCCACACCACTACTGGTGAAACTAATATGTGTAATGGTTGTGTTGGCATACTCTAGAGTAATACATGAGAGGATTATTTTCTCCTGCCTTTATCTCATAATTTGTGAAGATAAGTGTATGTATATAGAGATCAAAACTATCTCACCATATGGTGTTTTTAGCATAAGGTACCTTATCAGTTCCTTATCAAGTTAGAAATGAAGAAAAAAAATCCAAAACACTTGATAATGTTAGAATAGTGGCATGAATGTAATCAGTCTTTTCCTTCTTGGACACCCTCAGTTACCCTCAGTCCCTCTGGCCCTGGGCAATGCCAGGCCCAGGCCAGGCCCAGGGGCCACAGGTGGGAGCTCCTGGTGCCCTTTTGGGTTTTTAGTCCAGAGCAGGTTCAAACAGCTCCAAGGAAAAGGAAAAACCCCACAGTGCAGAGAACTTCTGTGCCTCAGCTGGCCCAAAACTAACAAAAGCAAAGGAGAGCTCTGTCCTGCCATCCACTGCAGCCAGCACAGGCCGTGTGTGAGGGAAGGCTGAAAACTCTGATCTTTATGTTTTGAAACAACCACCTCAGACATTCCACCACTTCTCCTTCTCCCCACTTCACTCTCAGGCCAGTTTTAAAGGTGCAAAACTTATTTCTGAGCTAAACAGATGAATGGGGATCCAATTGAGCACCAACCCAGGACAGGCCCCACAGAGCAGTGAGCCCAGCACGTGCCCAATGCAGTGTGCTGGGAAAACTGGGAAAACTGGGTAATCCCTGCTGGGAAAACTGGGAAATTCCTGCTGGGAAAACTGGGTAATCCCTGCTGGGAAAACTGGGAAATCCCTGCTGGGAAAACTGGGAAATCCCTGCTGGTAAAACTGGGTAACTCTGCACTGGGAAAACTGGGTAACTCTGCACTGGTAAAACTGGGAAACTCTGCACTGGTAAAACTGGGTAACTCTGCACTGGTAAAACTGAGTAACTCTGCACTGGTAAAACTGGGAAATTCTGCACTGGTAAAACTGGGAAATTCTGCACTGGTAAAACTGGGTGACTCTGTGCTGCAGGCAATGGTGAGCATCCCTCAGCGCCTGTGGGAGACTCTGTCACAACAAACACAATTCCATTTGTATCTGCCCGGAGAGCAGACAACATCATTCCAGGTCAGGTGAGAGATTTGTGGAGAAAAAGACCTTTGCTCATCTTCTGTCACCGCTCAGCAGTTTACTCAGAGAGATGATGATCTGTTTGGATTCTGATCTGCCACCAGGTTCTGTCATAGAGGGAAATGTGTGAATGCTGAGCTGTTGGGTAAACAGTTCCAGCTCAGCCAGAACACACAGCCCTCCTGAGCAAACAGATCTATAGATACAGGAATGTTTTCGTTTGCTCTGCAAGTCTATTTGGCCTTCCCAAGGGATTGCAGAGAAACGCAAGAGTCTTTTCAAACAGATCAGAGCCTTACACCTCAAAGTGGATCTGAAGGTATTCCCCGGTTAAAAAGTCAGCAAGTTTTAGCTGAGAATTACTTGAGTCCTCAGGCAGGGATTAGTTTAATAAAAAATATTGTCTTTCAGCTACCACACATCAGAGACCATCACCATGGCCCCAAGAAGGACGTTTACCTAAGGCTGTGCCCAAATTCACAGTCCATACTTTCAACACAAAATTAATTTTGGAATGATGGTCCTTGAAAGAATGGATAAATCAAAGGATAAATAAATAAATCAAGGATAAATAAACTGTGGCTCACCATTTCATACTTTTGTTTTGCATGGAAGAAGCTATAATCACGGTGAAAGAAAGAATAACGTGGAAAAGAGTTATTTTCTGTTCCTGAAATCCAGCTTAAGTAGGCTAAACTTACAGGAGTCAATAGCATGCAGTATCATACTTCACAAACATTTTAAAATGAAAGTATTTCTCCAAATTCTGACAATCTGAATAGTGAAAAAATTTAAAATAATTGTTCTTGTTTGTTGAAATGTAAAATCATGTGAGATATTAAGTCTTGCATATAAGTAACAAATCAGATGAAACTTCAGGTTTATATATTTGATTGATATAAATTTCAGAATTTTAAGTACCATTACTCCTTGCTTTACTCAAGACAACTGAGGTCCAATTTTTTCCCTCATGGAAAATCAATTCACATGATACATCTGAAATATTTCAAATCCCTTTATTCTTACTAATGTACAAAACAATTCCATTAATGAAATCACCATGGGCAATGCAGCTATTAAATTGTATAAATTAGCCTGGTAATATTAATGAAACTTCAGGAAAGTCCCAGAAGAAATCTCCCAAATACATTTCCCCATTCAAAAATGGCAACTTCAAAAAAATTTTTCCAGACAAAAATAGTTTTTTATATACATGTGCATATAGATGTTATCAAGGTATAGATGTGGGGTTCTACATCTCATTTTCAGAGCATCAGGGAATGGTTTGGGTTGGAAGGGACCTTAAAGCTCATCTAGCTCCAAAGCCCTTGCCATGGGCAGGGGCAACTTCCACCATCCCAGGGTGCTCCAAGCCCCCTCCAGCCTGGCCTTGGGCACTGCCAGGGATCCATGGGCAGCCACAGCTTCTCTGGGCACCCTGTGCCAGGGCCTGCCCGCCCTCCCAGGGAAGGATTTATTTATAATATCTGCTCCAAACCTCCCTTTTGTCACTGCAAAGCCACTCCAAGCCCTTGTCAAAAGGCCCTTCTCAGCTCTCATGTAGCTTGTTTCAGTACTGGAAGGTGTTTCAGTTCTCACCTTTTTTCCTCCAGGCTGAACAGCCCCAGCTCCCTCAGCCTGCTGTTTTGGGGGAAGGTTTTCATACAGTTTATAAACTGTTTTCCAGGCTCTCTATACAAAGCCTCATGCAGCAGAAGGGAAGGATTTCCTGGCTCCTGCTACAGGGGAGAGGGGCAATCAGGCTGAAAGTCAGAGTCAGGACAGGTGAAAGAAACAGAGTCACAAATGCCCTCCCATGTTTGCCACGGGGTAGGATTCTGGAGAGCTGTGAAAAGCACAGCTCTTTGAAGCTGGTCATTGTGTGTGGATGTGGATTGTATTGGATTTGTTTAACAAAACTTAAAGCAAAGCTTTTGTGAAATTAAGCTTATCATGCCAAGCACTGCCTGATCTGAAACGTTCATACTATTTTCTTTAAAGGAATCCTTTACATTTCAATTTCTACTTGAATGAGATTCATCCAATCTTGAAAAGGCAAATCAGTTTTTGCCAGGTGACAAGAACATCAACAAGTTTAAAAATCAAAGAGAAAACTTTTATTGCCTACCTTTCTCTCTTTGGAAGTTATGAATATGCTGAGGAGAAGCACATGAAAGAGAAGCAAATTAAAAATATGCTAATATATTGTATTTCTTTTATGATATGGCAGGAAGTGTGCAGCTTGGATAAATCAAACTACACAACATAATTAAAACCTGAATGTAACATTCAAATGATGACTAATAGAAAATGATAAAGACTTCATAAATAGTAAGTATTAAACACAGTAATTAGTACGTCAGAAACTGCAAGGGAGCTGAGTATCTTAAAAGTAAATGTCTGTTCCCCCTCTTCAGTGAGAAAACACTTCAACATAAGCTTATATATGTTGAAAAATAGCTTCTGTTCCTTTAATTGCTAATTAAATAGTTAAACCTAAAAGCTTGAGCAAATTATTTATAATCTACCATTGAATTATGTTCAGCCTGTGGTAGCAATTTCAGGAGAATCTCCCCAAAGTCAAAAAGCAGTTTGGGTTTATCTGGTTTATTTTCATAAAGGGCTTCCAAATGAGTTCAGAGATGAGGTTCTGGGTAAGATTTTATTAGCAACAAAACACTTCAGGGAAAAGGGGAGTATTCTCAAAGAAAATGAGAACTTTGTTTAATATTCTTAGAATACTGAGAAATTCTTTTTTATATACATGTTGCTGCTTTAAAGTGCAGACACAAATTATTATGAAATTTATTGATTTAAGTATTTATTCTACAACTGTTTTGTAGAACTTGTGGAACATCAAAACAGCAGTGAAAGCAAGAATCTGTAAAGCATTAAAGCACTTTGATATACATTAGAAGCCAAAATACAAAAAAAAAAATAATTCTGAAGGGCAAAAAAGAACATGAAATAATAATTAGAAGCCACAAAATCTGAGCATATACAAAATATCCCAAAAAGAAGCTGAACTGGGAAAGGAAGGCCAAAAATGGATAAAGAGAAGCACAGTTTTCATCAACTACAACAAAAATCAGCTGAAGTTCCAACACCACTGATCTTTCTGCACTGTTTCAGTGCATCTCAGGAGCTGTACCTCTGCATAAAGCACACAGAGTTGTTGTGGAATTGTTTCTGGAAAGCCAACAGCTCTGCACTGCAGGCTGCAGCCCCCCCAGGGGGGACATCCAACCCTCAGGTTTGTGAGTGCAGGTGAGCTCTGCTCACCTGTGCCCCAGCAGCATTTCCTTACCACAGCCAAGGCATTCAAAATCCAGGCACTGAAAAATCACCATACAGAAATAAATAAATGGTGTAGGGGACTGGAGGAACCAACAGGGAACATATGAGAACATTAAGAGAGATCTCAAATTAATCCTGATCAAGCCTACTTAAAATAGACAATTTGAGGTCTCTAATACGATCATGTTTCTAGTTTATATATTCAACGTTTCTTTTCCTGGGATAATTGTTGCAATTATCTGAAGACAAGCACGCAGACAGAGCCAAATGTCTCGTTGAACAATGACTCTGCAGTACAACACAAGTATTTGCAGTATCCTAAGTACCCTTCCTGGTTAAAATCTTTCTGACCATCCTTTTGGAGGTAGGATAAACACTCGCCTGAATTCTTTTAGCTCTGCTAAAACATTCTTCTTTATTCTCCTGGGGTTAAACCTGTGAGGTGATCATAAACACACAGTGGTTTTTTTAACTACTGGGTTTTTTTTATGGATATATCAGCTTTATTTAAAAAGCAAGGGAGATAATGAAAATCCTGGCAAAGTACACAGCTAAATTGGATTAATGTCATGGACTAGTGCAGTAAGAATTTATGTAATCAAAACACCAAATGTCTCCTCGATACTGCATTGACACTGCTTCAAGACAAAGGGCTCTTGCACTTAAACCACAATTTCAAAAGCTGTCAAGGACACTGAGCTACAAAACTGTTACCAAAAAGGAACTGTACAACTATGCTCATCATTAGCACTAAAATCTCGACCTTTCCAAGAATATCAGAGAAGGTGCTCATTCTCCTCATGACCAATGTGCTGACAGGTATCACCAGAAATTGCTTGTTCAAAAAAGCTGGTTCTGCTCTACCTGCCCCAGAGAAATAAATGCCAAGGTAAAACAGCTTTACAAAGGGAACACCTGATAGCTCTGGTCACAACAGCAGGACTTAATCTGTCTTTAAATATTGCCATTCAAACAGATTCCCTTTTTGTTTCACTCAGCAGCTTGCTTGGGCAGATGTGCTCGCTCCAACCCTGGAAGCCAAAGTTCTGTTTCCTAACCTCACCCTGCACAGAGCAGCTGGGCAGCCAGAAGGCACAGCAGCCTCAACTGGTACCAATTAATTGCCATTAATTGCCACATGTGTTCAAGTTAATACAAAACATTGGGCTACTGGTTCATCAGAAATTTAATTCCCCTTGAAATATCACCTGCCTACAAAAGGAAAACCTTCACAACTCTCCATGGCCTCAGTATTGTACATCAAAATATTCTGGGTTTGGAAGAATTAAGCACAAAAATAAAAATTCATTCTTAAACAAAGTTCTTTTCAGTACAAAAACCAAACAATTCCTTTCTAATGTAGTAACATGAAAGTAATTCAAACTAGTTGGGTTGGGATGAATCTGTAAAAACCAGGAATGTGAGAGCTGGCACTCATGTTAGCTGCCTGCTGATAAGGTTTGAATTGCTCTCTGAACACTGTCTGACCACAAAGAAATGCCTCAGCCCTAAACTCCAGCAGGCCAAGGCATCTTGAGATGCCTGAAAACAGGAGCAAACATCCTGGAATGTTAAATATCCTGTGTCATTAACATTGATGTCTGAGCCTGCATACAATTACAGTTTGCAGCCTGGCAAAAATACCAAGGGTCACCATCCCTGCTGAATCCGAGGGCATCTCATCTTCAGCAAGGCAAACCCTGCTTGAGAAACACAGGGCAGGCAGGAAATTAAACTGACTTTCACACAGGTCACACCTTAGGCATTGCACCAAACTCACTATGAAAAAAAGTAATTATGAAAGAAAATTAACAGCATTGAAATTCTCTTTGTAATTATCACTGAGGGGAAGGAAGGGTGAGGGAACAAATACCTCACCCCACAGAAGGTTTTACTAAACACTGACTTTTGGAGGATCACTGAGTACTCTGGGTGTGTGTCCCTCATGGAGATCTCACAGAATATTGCACGACATCTACCAGTTTCTGTTCTTCAAAGATAATGTAATTAAATCAGGTATCGACTGCCTGCTCACCACGGTTGATTCATTTCTAATTAACACTGCTGCAACAATGAAACACAGACGGAGAAAAAAAAAATAAAAAAAAAAAAAGGCAACAAGTTGGCTTAAAAGAGCAAGGTCAGGGCCTTAACATTGATAATGAGATTTCCTCCCACTTCTTAAATTTAAAACGTTACTTCTGTGAAAGTTTATATTACTATAGCAGTCCCTGTTAATCTGCTGCTTATGGACA
The DNA here is from genome assembly GCA_013397295.1 of Polioptila caerulea. NCBI lineage: Eukaryota > Metazoa > Chordata > Aves > Passeriformes > Certhiidae > Polioptila > Polioptila caerulea. The sequence continues at coordinate 295,326 of VYXF01009500.1, forward strand.
TTCACACAATTAGCCAAGGAACACTGTAAAAATCTAAGTAAAGTTTGAAATGGTGCTGTTTCCATTTAAAAAACCAACAAAAAAAGCCTAATCATGAATTCTGTCATTTGAAACAACTTTCTTCTGCAGTTTCTGTGTGTAATTTCTTGTTCAGGTTCCTGAGAATCAGAAGCACATTGAAAATCTTGGTCAAAGAGTGTTTTTGGAGTGTTTTTGGTTTTTTGGAGCATAGTGCTGGCAACACCAAGGTCATGGATTCGATCTCTGCATGGGCCTTCCACTTCAGAGCTGGCCTTGATGGTCCTTGTGGGTCCCTTCCAGCCCAGAATATTCTGTGATTCTCTGAAAATGTCTAATACTGAAACAACCACACAAAAACCTGTCATCAGAGTTCACCAGAGTTATAAATTTCAATTCTGCTTGAATTAAAAGTGATAAAAAATAATAAAAATAATCCCATGAATTTTAGACACAGGACACAAGCCCTCAGTTTATAAGCTACAAAACATCTCAATTCTACCTGAGAGAACAGAGGATTAGGATATTTGATTTTCTTCTAAAGCACTATTTTTGTTTGTTCTCTCTGTTAGTGAAAGACACATTCACCTGGAAGGTAATGCTGAGGGGACAAAGATAAAATGCACAATTAAGATGGCAGGTTACAAATCACAAAACCCATTTTTGTGGAAAATCATGTGCAAAACTGCAAAATTTCAAGAGGAAATTAAGTCGGTAAAGGTTTTCATTACCAACATGTTTAGTCCAAAATTTGTCTCCAAATGGGGAAAGTCCACAATGTCCATTTAAGAGAAAAAAAACCACTGAAGCATTAATTAATTTTGAGACATTCTGCTGAAAATCAGAAAGTGTGGAATCCCCTAAAATCCATTTCAAAAGATCCTCAGATTCATCCCAGACAAATCAGTGAAATTAGCCCAATTTGGAAAATGGGAACAAAGTTCTTCTACCATCAATCAAAAGTAAAATACTTCTTTCAGAAAAATTGCAGGTACTTTCAGACTAAATCAAAGTATCTATTTAAAGAATAATTCTCCTTTCAATTCTTGTGACCATCAGTATCTGCTCTTCCAACAAAATCCTCCCAAAATGATAACACCAGATCATCTCAATTTGCTAATAACGCAATCAGAATTCCTGTGAGACCAGGAAAAATGCCAAATGACAAGATAAAATTCTCCCCTTCAGATCACACTACACATTTCTTGGAGATCATCTGTTCTTTTTCTACAACTGGCTGTCATCTCGAGTTGGTTTCCTTGTTTTTACACAAATAATCTCTTGCTGGAGAACAAATATCTGAATCACATTTTGTTTACATTTCAGATTTATGTGCATTAAAGCCCACAGGAGAAGTCTGATGAAAGCTTTCTGCCATCCTTCACTTCCAGCTGCACAAACCTTCAATTGCAATTCCTTCAGGATGTGGGTGGGATTTCCAAGGCCTCTCTCTCACCTTCCTTTTCTGAGCCTTCCTGGAGAATGCAGCCTAACAGGCAATTCATTATAATATATAATATATAATAATATATTTGAATGGGCCTTTGGAGATGCCATGGCATTGCTAAAATAACACAGGAGTTAGGGGAGGGCTGGGTGAGCTGCATAATGTGGCTTCAGAGCAGATGAAGATCCTTCTGCAATGAAGGGACTGTAAAATTAACAGAGGCAAGAAAAATGTTATTAGGAGACAGATTTCTTCACACAGGTACTTGATTTCACAGCAGTTGGTCTCAGAGGTGCTGAGTAAAACTGCACTTGAAATAATATAATCCCTGAAGATCCATACTGAACTGCAGGCAGAATGTCTTGAAAGAATGGAAATTGCAGCTCTGTTAAATTTGTTTCTCATACACAGAGCGAGCATTCTTGGAGCTTAAATCTTTATTATCTTGACAGGATGAGTGACAAGGGGAGGTATTTGTTAAGCCAGGGACATTATAAAGCTGCAGCTCAGATTTATACTTTTGACCAACCACCAGTTAGACAAAAGCAGGACTGAAGCTGTCCTTTCCTCACTTTGTTCTAAAACCTCCATACTAGGTTTTGCAACTTACAGGTCTCAGTCTTCCAACATTTCAATCTATGTCCAATATAATTTTGTCCAAGAGTGTAATAACACTTCCAAAAAGTGACTCCAAGGCCACTGTTTAATACAGGCATTGGGAGGAAAATGAGATATTGTTTCAGTAAAACTGAAGTTACCTCAAAGCACATTTCTCAGTAGACTGGTAAGTCAATGTTATTTTACAGAAATAGTTTTATTTCATTACAAATGTGGTGGTTTCTTTTGTTGCAAAACCTCTTTGGAGCTCAGTGAGGCTGAATATTGCTGCAATATAAGAACAGATCCAGGCAGGCTGGACACAGCCCCTTAGAAGGAGTTACACCAACTTTGGGCTGTAAAACAGCACAAGCTCAGGCAGTGCAGAAAATGCAACCCTGTTTTTAGTTAATAGCAAGGCAGGTCTGGAGAAAGTCTAAGACTGGACATCAGAAGTTTCTGCTTTTACTCCTATCTCTGTCTTTTCAGAGAGCTCTGAAGTTCTGATATCCCTTAGGGGAAAAAACACTCACATTTTAGTGTTTAAAAATTAGCAGATTGGAAACATTGCTATGAAATCTAGACATTATTCATTTTGAAAAGATATTTTTATGATGTTTGAAGACTTTTTGCACAGAGAAGCCCTTCAATTGTGCATTTGTTTTCTCCAGCAGACACGCTTATCAAAAATGCAAAATTTTGAAGCATTTTGAATTAGTTATTTGCTGTGTCAGCTTCATACTCACTCCAAATTCTCTACAGTAATAATATTTTCAAAAGCCTAACTAATGTTTTATATTTGTGTCCATTCACACAAAGCAGAAGCCACAAGTTTTAAGTGGCCCTCACCCATTCTGTGACCATCACTTGATAACTGTATTAGTCTGTAAAAAATGGAAATAAAGATGAGATCCTGTAGGGAACTTTAGTTTTCTCTACAAATCAGTCAATCCTAGCTGATTTTTCAGAAACTGCATCAGTTACTAACATCATTAGGAGCACACAGTAACACTGACAGGAACCACTCTGCACAAACCTCCTGCTGTCCCTGACAGGGTTCCAGAGGGGAAGGACAGCTTTGCCAGCTGAAGCCACTTCAGTGATGTCCTTTCCTGGCAGCTTTCCACTGTTTATTTTATCCTTCAGGGCTACCACTCAAAGGACTGGCATTCCTGTTAATCATATTCAGTCTCAAAAGCTTCTTTTCCTGCTTATTTTTTATTTTCTTTTCTGAGAATGATAACAATCAATACATATTCTGCCTTGTGCATACACTTATACAGCAGTGGCAGAATCTCCTCTGCCACCCACACTGCCTTGCAGGATCTTCACTTAAAAGATCCCATACTCTGTGCAAGGTGTGTGTGACATTTCTAAATTACAGACACTGAGAAATTTTTTTTAGATTATCATTTGTTAGTTCCTCCTCACTCACCCCCTTCCTCCACAGAGTGAGAAATCATCAAGGAGACATATGACAAACCTCACAGGAAGTGACTGCCAAAATGTTTCAGTGTGGATCTAACTGAGGGTTCACAAAGTGGAAAATCCTTTCTACATTTCTCATGTAGGAAAACTAGTGCATGTATATTAGAGTGCCCCAGTTTCTTTGCAGAGGAAGCTGTCTTCAACCACCTTTTCTTTTTTTGTATTAGATGCTGCTTTTCTCACTACCACAGAATCTGAAATTCAAACAAGATTTTAAAAGGATTTTGTTTAGCAACTGAATATAAGATTACTATGCTCATCTGATACTACAAAATTATGCACTCCTTTTTCCCTTCCATAACATGGGGAGCATAAACCAGTGGCACACAAATGAAATATAACCCATGTCTGATCTGCTTTAATAATCTCCTGATCGCCAATTACATTCCTCAGTGCTGTTAAATTAGCAGTACCAAAAAATAATCGAGGGATAAAGCACTAATAGATCTTTAAAATCTCAGTCTGCTCAAAAGCTTTCCTGGCTGGCAGTAAAGAGACAGACACAGAACCAGCATCTACCTTAAAGGAAAAGCAGGGGAAGCAAAATAATGCAAGAAGGCAAAACCAAAGATAACCAAAGAGATTTAGAATCCTCTGCATCCCAACAAAAGGTAACAACTAAACAGAGAAAGGAAAACACACTTTGTGGTACATGCATTTGAGGTGGTCTCCACCTTAGACAATCTCAAGGAGCAGTAAAGGCAGGCTGGTTTGTGAGGGAAAGAGAGGCAGGAGCCAGAGTCACACCACAATGGGAGGGTTGTGTGCTCAGCAGCAAAGGGCTGATCCTGCAGGAGCCCAGCAGGGCAGGCAGGGCTGGGCCAGTGATGGGCACCAGGTTCTGCAACTGCCCCGACTGTCAGGCACATCTGGGGGCCACTCTCTTCTCCCAGGCAAGCAGAAACAGGACAAGAGGACAAATCTTTACAGGAAGAGTGGCTGTGCATTGGAATGGGCTGCCCAGGGAGGAGGTGGAATCACCGTCCCTGGAAGTGTTTCCAAAAGCCCGGATATGGCACTCAGTGGTTTAGTTGATAAAGTGGTGGTGGGTTGTAGATTGAACTCGATGATCTCCAAGGTCTTTTCCAACTTAGATGATTCTGTGATTTTGTGGGTAAAGAGTGAGATGGAGGCATGAGGAATTAAACAAATTGCCATTTTTTATTATCACCTTCAGCGTAGTTCCCACCAGGTTTCTTTACTCGTTTCTGCTCCCTCTCCTTTCCTGTTCAATTCCTGCCCCCTTCCCTGCTGACTCCATTGCCGTGGGGTGTGCTACCACAGGCAATTCCATTCTCATCTCCCTGCTGTAAACCTGGAGCTAAGGAAGGTTCATATTCCAAGTACAACTCAAAAAATAAAGCTGCAATTCCATCACATGTTCAGAGGAGTCCTTATGGATTTAATTGCTCCAAAACGAACTTCACGCAGCCAGAGAACAAAGTTCATGACCAGTTTTAAATAAGATTTCCTGATTGTCAGAGTACAAAGACTCAGGATTGTTGTATCCAAAACGCTTCTCCTCAAGGACAGCACAGTAAATAAAAAAAAAACATAAAACTAATTTCAGTTCTGCCCTGAAGATTTACAGAAAGGAATTCCATCTGCAAGATAAATTTTCCAGAAAGCACCAGGCACCAAACTCAAAAATTAAAGTAAAACTCGTCTGTAATTACAACAGTGTTAACAAGATGGTCTAACACAGATTAAAATTAAACATGGTAAAATTCCAAAGATTCGATTCACACCAAAAGCAAATGAAAATTGTTTGCAAAAAATCCACTCAAGTGTTTGGGGCAAGCAAAGAATGAACAGTGCCTAGTGCCTATCTCTATTGGAATATTTAGCTTTTAGTATTTTTCCATCTATTCTGAAAGCCAGCAAGCACTTGGGAGAACAATGTATTAATGAAATACACAAAATCAGATAAGCATTTGACTGCCTGATGGAAGAGGAAAATGATTAAGAAAAATCTCAAGAGGACAAGGTCACAGATGTGAAGAAGCGACCCTGACAGTTTCAGAGAAGCAGCTTTGGCAGTTAAAATATCCCTTTAGAACAAGGAAAACAGATTTTAAAACTAATTATGACAAAGATAAAACTTTTTGATGATCAAGTAAGAATGTCATGTGATTGATACATTGTAATTCAGCTCATATATAATCAGAGAAAAGTGAATAAAAAAGACTTTGAGATTCTTCTCAATTTGCTGTCTATCAACCATTTTGATGTAGATATAGACAACTAAAGACACCTCTTCAATGAGAAACACAGAAAGTGCTCTTTCTGAATGGCTTTTTATCCAAAGTGTTCTTGTACCAGTTCAGTCTAAGACAGAAGGAGCTGGGCAAGAGCTGGGCTGACTTTGGTTGTGTATCTCAAAGCCATCAGCATTTACTGAATTTGAAACAAGCATTGCTTCAGCAATCTCAGCTCCACACTGGCTGGGGGTCAGCCCCCTCTCAGCTCCAAAAGTTTTAAGTTATCCTCGAGTTTTCTTTATATCATTTAAAAGTTCATTACTTAGGAATAAACAACAGACCACTGGACAAACAGCTGTCAAATTTTATCACAGATTGCCTCAAATCCAAACTGTCACCTTTCCTAAGGGAAGACTCATTCTTGCTCTGGTATGTGATGAAATTACCTCAGTGACATCAGGACTCCACAGAAGGCTTACGAGTGTGTTAAGGTAACGTTCAGGGAAGGGACTGGGGCAATGAGAGCAGCTGGGCTCTCAGAATCATGGAATCATTTAGGCTGGAAAGGACCTTGAAAGGTCCAAACATGAACCTACCACTAAAGCTCAGTTCCCACTGCAGCTAATGAAGGTCGGGAGAGTCCCAGGCTCAGGACAAGCACTGCTGGGACACAGCTGGGCATTGCCCTGCTGGCTGAGACCCTCAGAGCAGCCCCACAGCACGACTGCACCACAACTCCGATCTCTGCTCACTCATTTACTTCCCATTCTGCAGAGAACCCAAAAGCATTCCTTGCAGTTGTGCAACTCTTGATTAATTTTCAAAATGGGAGACCGCTGTCATCAGAGATTGAGGGACAAACATTGGGTTTAGTAGAACTAAGCTGGGGTTGAATGTGTGAAAAATCCTGTGGTACTTCCAAAGTGCCACTGAGGATGCACTTCCTTTTAATCTCACTGTTCCACCAAGGGATTGTGCAACCCTGAGTGGCTCATGTAGCAGGTATTCTGTGTGCAAACACTGGGTCTTCTGTGCCTGTCTCATTCTCACCAAAACAATATTCTCTCTAATTACAGCTATGTAGATGAGGAGTTCTGCATGTGAGAGTAGCAGCATTCGCCTACAGGAGGATTTTCCATGGATTATTTTTCTTAAGACTAGCAATTGTCTAGCATTGCTTTGTTTTGTCTGCTTAGACAACATAATCAAATGTTGTTTGCTCAACATGCAACAAAACATCACAGGCAAAACATTCCTGTTTGGCCTGAAAAGGAAGCAAAATTTATCCACTGGAAAATTTCTTATTCAGGAAATTATTAACATGAAAGTAGTAGAGCCATCTATGAACTGCTCCCAATTCCAAACCAGAACAGGTTCCAGTACCTCAGGGAAGTGCTAGCAGCCCAGAGAGTCACCCAGACATCAGACTTGACTTCATTTCACCTTGACAGCAGCAGAGAGTCACCCTGCCATCAAAAGCATATTCCCAAACCTATGCAAAAGCCACGCTTATTATTATGCTTCCAGTTCTCTGGACATATATGTGTACATCCTCCAAACTCCTCTCCCAGATGGCACATTTATTATCCCTTCAGACAGGGGTTCTGAACAAACATGATTTCCTGTTAGCCACAGATAAAGGACACTAATGAGTTACGCTGTAAATTCGCTTTTAGCAGAAAGCAGCACCCAGGTGCCTTTCCAAGGGGCTGAAAACACAGGCCATGGATGTATTCTTCTTTAATACCAACGTCCCTCAAAATACTTTTAATAGCTGATTTTTTTCCAGACCAACTTTTTAATCCATCACCACAAAGCAAATTCTTTGCCCTTCTCGTAATGCCTTGTGTTGTTCCCAGGAGCAGCTGGGAAAAAAGTTCACTGTATGAACTTTTCTATAGTTCATACAGTCATTTGTCATGAGCTAACCTAAAAATCACGTGGAATGTGGACTCAGACAGCAAAGAAACCAAATAGCATATTTGGTACAGGAGAAAGGGTTTAATACATTGTTAAAAGATGGAAAATCAGATTTTTTTTTTCCAAAAAGACACGCTGAAGACACTCTTCACTTGAACAGCTACAGATTCTGATGGGAAGTGGCTCAGGCAGGTAAACCCAGCATGCTCATCCTGCAGCTCCCTCCCTCCACACATCATCCACTCTGCTGCTGTTGGTGGAACTGAGGCACAACTGCACAGCTCAGTGTTGATCTCCCTAAGACCTTGATGGAAGTCACACTTTTCAGCTCCCATTTTCCTTTCTGGCAATTAGTAAAGCTGATTTAAACATCTACCAAAGACCTACTGAAATGAACTAAAAGGCTTTGATGGGCTCTGGATCAGATGTGGTGTATGAGAGAGAAAGATCCATGAAAGCTCCCTCCCCTTTAAACATTAGAAAAACTCTAAACAGCAGATGACATGAAAACCTCATTTCTCTTTGAAGTCAGTCTGATTCATCAACCCTGGTGGGAAGACACTCATACAATTTTAATTTCCTATGCCTTTAAACTTATTCCCTTGTTCTATGCAAAAGTCCATTTGACCTATACAAAACAGAAGGTAATGAAATCAAGATTTCATATCTCAAAAGTTTGAAGGTCTCAGCTAATTATTCATGTTTACTTAGTACAGAATTCTGTCACTACATTGAGAGAAGATTATGTACTTTTAAAAGATAGGGTACTAGAGAAATTGTATCAAAATCTATCTTTTAAGAATACTCTGAAGTTATTAATTACTTCTTGAAGTGCCTTTCAAATAGGAAAAAAATCATCTGAGAAGATGACTGATTAATGAAATAGTCAGAAGAAACAATTTTTCCTTTTCCAGTCCATCTGTTGGCCTTGTGTTCCTCTGTCTCACAAGGCCTCTGTGTGCATAAAGCTAAAACCTGGCACACACATGGAGATTATTTACCATAAAAAATCCTCTTCAGGAGCATATGTTGGCCTGTGTGTCAGCACTGCCCTTAGGTACAGGACAGAAGCACAATTCTGCCCTCGTATCCATAATAAACCCTTGCTTTTGGAGGGCCATGTTCATCCAAGCAATTTTGTAAACAAATGAGACATCAGGGAATAAGTGGTGCTTAAACACACTGCACAAAAGGTTCTGTTCGAAACTTAGTGTTGATTACTTTCACTCTTCTTTTCAATAGAACATTCAAGCACCTTTTAAAAATAAGGCTCAAATAGAAGGTAATGGTTGGTTCTGCCAAAAACTTCACTTCTCAGCTGCTGCTTCAAAATAAAAGACAATTAGAGAGCACTAAATGTAACTCTTGGACTGTACTGAGATGTCTGAAATTTTGTTTGATAGAGCAAACTAAAGCCTGTTAGGCTGCATTGCTGCTAAACCTGCAGAAACAGAGGGGCTGCCCTTAGGGGCTGACATCCATTGCCCAGGTAGGACAAACTGTTCCCTCAGCTCCTCCCCACAGGCTGGCAGCTCCTGCCCTGAACATTTCAGTGCCTCTCTGCTGAACTCAGCTCACTTCATTTCTCCCTGGCTTTGTTCTGTTAGGGGAACAAACACTGTCACTGGACACCCAAAAACCAGCTCCAGTCCCTCTTGAACTCTCCCTTCACGTATCATTCCCATTGATAGGATGATCACTCCCCTCAGCTGACTGCTCTCTCACTGCACAATCAATTAGATTCTAATCAACCTGACGAGTTTACCACACAATATTGTTTCCCTTAGATTAAACAAATGCAACAGATGCACAAAGTGCTGAGCAGCCAGGGGAAGTTTCCTACTTTAACACTGAAGTGTTCCTTTCTTTTTGCCAAATTTTTAAACATCAAGAAATTAAGAATTCTATCACTATTTTTTTTTTATTAAACAGCTACAAAACAAAGTTGACTCTATTTTATACATAGCAAAAGTATTGGAAAATATCCAGTCAGAGTGTTGCTAATATAACTGAAACAAACTGTTTAATGCTAAAGCCAGTTGTTTACAATAAAAAACATCATGTGAAGCCCAACTGGTTGATGCAAAATTAAAATCATTGTGACTACTTGTTGCACAAAATGGAAAATTATATTTATTAGCCAGAAAATTTAATAGAAAGTCATATAATACAGAGAAATAAACTTGACCATCCTTCATGGCATAAAACTTTCAAAATATTTGACCTGGTCATGAATAATGCACTCGGATTTGAAATAGATTTAACATTGAATCTGCAAGAACTAACATTAGATCACCCCAGATGACCAAAAAGCTGCTTGCAGAGATTTGATGTTAAAACAGATTTCCAAAGATACCTGAGGCCTGTTTAGCAAATGGCTCATTCTCAGAAATGTGTAAATAATTTTTGGATGTTATTTCAACTTCTACATGTTCAAAGGCTTAATCTGAACAGGAAACAATGTAAGAATTTAATTAAATATGTCTTTAGCTCCATCTGGAACAACCATTAGAGCTTTCTCTGCACCATTTGACCCTGCCTTCCTCCCACCCCATGAGCTCAGACACAATAAGGGACATCTGTACATTTTCCTGCAGCAGCTCTCCTGGATCTCTGAAGGAAGGACAGCAAATCTAGGTGAGAACAGTATAAAAACACCTTCGTTCCTAACCCCAGCCAGGTATTGTGAACCAGCCACTGCAGAAACTGCACTGCTTTAACAGAATATTGCTAAATATTCCATCTGTTGTTCCCCACCAATGGCTCAACAAACCCCAAAACTGGACTAAAACTCCCTTTTGTAGTGCTCTACATGTTGGATGGAACCCTCCATTTTTACAGTCAGTGCTAGAAAGACTGCAAGTCCTAAATCTGAATCCCTGCTGCAATGAGCAGGATGAAATTTCTCCAAAGCTCAGGGGGATGAATATTGAAGCAAATCCCTTTTAAATGTCAATAATAGCAGTAAGCACTTTGACCTAGTTTTCAAAAGAAGTCTAAAAGCTAGAAATGGAAGATAGAGTCCTGATCTCTTGGAATCCTTTGGAAATCTGAGCCTTTTCTCTATAAAGCAGCCAACACATGAAGCAATTTCTATTCATCTCAAATGCACAGCACTCAAACATTTAATTTCTCCTGAATACCATCTCCCTAAAATCATTTATTTGAGAGCACTCTTCCATCCATACAGCTCGTACCGAGTTTTTCTCTTGTTGATAACAGGAGAAGGTTTTCATATCGGGTGATTTATCATGCTCTGGGTCTTTCCACATGACATTAACTGGTGTGAATGTTGTTCCAAACCAAATTAGTTCGGACATTTAATACAACACCATAACCACAACTACAGGATCAAGTGGATGTTGCTAATGAAGACAGAGAGATGGAGATTGTAGATGAAACATGCTCAGAGGAAGATCAGCTCCTACTGCTTGTGCCACCAGTGCAGCTGCTGTGAGCAGACAGACCCTGGGTGCTGTAGGGAACCTCAGCAGGGCACGTCTGGTGTCACCCAAGTTAGAGCAGCAAGGGTCAACACCATCACAACAGAGAGAATTGGAATTTTCATGGCATTGGCATATTCAGCCCTGATTGTAAGAGATTCCCAGAGCACTCCTCTCACAAACACTGACTGTGCACTCAGGACATGATGACCAGATCAAATCTGGCTGTTTCAGTTTAATTCAGCTGCTGCTACCCCAAGCCATGCACTATGGATATCCAGTCAAGATAATCTCCCCATCATTTTTGTGACTGCAACAAAATCTTTGTCTTTAAGCCACAAAACCAGTAAGGATCAATTCATTTTCTTTACTTCCCAGAATCAGTCATTTTTTCAGCTTGTTAAAACCTATACCAGAGAAAGCCAGCCCTACTTTCTGCAAAAAAAAGAGAAAAGAACAGGTGTGATCATGAAACTTAAAGTGATTTGTAAAAAGGAAACTAGGGTAAGTGCTAAGCTTTAATGCACCACAATTATTACAGTTCTTCACTGAAAATTCAAGTAGTAAAAAATAAAATCGTATCTGGTTTGCAACAATCAGATTACATTTTACCCCCTCATCTTTGACAAACACCAAGTTCCTTCTCTATTTCACTCCTTCAGCTGCACTTCCAAGTATCTGGTACAGTCCTAATCTTCATGAAGAAATTGAGGGATCTCAAGATTTCGATGTTGTACACTCTGCTGCAACCATCAGGCAGCTGGAGCTGCTCAAGTGTGGGTTTGGGCCAATGCCATAATGACATTCACATAAAGCCAGGCACAGAAAGAGCCCAGCACTGATGGTTCCTGCAGCTCAACGTGCCCTGAAGTTCATCCATGTGCTTGCAGAAATGCTGTTTCATTTCCCAGGAGAAATATTATAACAGGAGGTTTATGGCAAAAAATGATCAGCTGGATCAATCACACTTGTAACAACTGACCAAAGCAGCCAATGACATTTTCCCCACATGCTGTATATTCCCAAACAGGATGACCACTGCTTTATTCTTTTTAAGTAACAACACAAAATACAAAGAATTCTTTGACTGAGGTCTCTTTGGGGTGGTCTGAACTCTTCCCACCTCACTCATGCTGCCTATATTGGTCACTACCACCTTTTGTTGCAATTATTCCAAGTCTCCAATACTTCAAACTGATCCTTCAAACTGATCCAACCTTTCATTTGCTCAGGGATCTCCTCTGCATCACTGAGGATAATAACCCACAACTATCTTCCAGCACAATTGTAATTGATAAATTAGATTCTTCTTTAAAAGTACAGTGAAAATGCTAATAGTATTCTCCCCATCAACTGTATTTTAATACTTGCACTCATTATATCAGTGGAAAAACAGAGCACAATTAGGGAAAAAATAAAGATCTCCCCAGCTCTTCTTTGGCTGTAGTTTGAAGATTAGAATCTCTGTTCTCACACCTCTTTCATTGATTACATAGACAAAGTGTTTTCATTCAGTTTTGCCCTACTATTTCTATGCATTAGGAAAAGTAATTAAAACAGAAAATAGGTGGCAATAAATGACAGAAAAGGCCCATAATTTTCAGTGGGAACACAGATACTAACCAAAGATGTAATTTTATCAAAGCAATATCACTGGAAATTAAAACTTTAATGAAAGCAATAACTGAAGCATAAGCAAAACAACATGAAAGCCCCACTATAATTTTTCATTATATTAAAGGTTGAAAACTGTTTTCCTTTCTTAATTCTGCAGTGCACTCAGAGGAAGTTATTCATTTTTAATATTATTATTCAGTTGTAGATACTTGGAGAAAAATCCACACATATAATGTCACTGGGGAGTAATGCAAGCAGCAAACTGTAAAAACTAAAAAATGATCAGTACAGAATGTGCAGGGCTATTTTAATAACTGGAATGGGGCTTTTTGTTATTAATGAGATGCATCGAAAGCAATGCTGCTGGTTCCCACAATTAGAGCTTTAAGATTCATTTCAGAACTGCTAGGAAGTCTCTCTGCAATTTTTCAAATTAAAAACTCTTCATTTTTGTAATGAACAGTAGGACTTCTCAATGATTGCAGTTTTTCAAAGACCATTATCAAGACGTTCAAGATTCACTTCTGACATAGACGTGCCCCTGTAATAAATTGGTAATAGAAGAAGAAACAGGAATGCACATTACAATTAACCTTTTTATTTCCCTTCAATGAAATTCATCATTTCAATTTGTAAAAACATTAGGCTGAATCCCAAAACATAATGAGTTAGAGTATTTTGCAAGGGAAATGGAGGTTTCCTTTAATTTGTAGCAAACCTACTCTTCTGAGATTCCTTGTCATGACAGAATGGTTATTCAGAGATTTTCCAATTCCCCTAAAAGAAATATCCAAACATATTTTTTATTTGTATCAAATCAGCAGTAAATTAACAGGTTTGATATGTCAATTTACTCCCATGTAAAACTCTCATTTAATGTTTGTGCCTTAGAAAAACAGAATGTACTCGAGTTGTGTGTATGAGGGAATCTAAATTTTCTGCAGAACATTCTATAAAACTTTTTTTTTTTTCATTTAAGCATTTGGGGAAATTAAAATGCATGCTTAAAACAGCAGAAGAAAATCAGTTCCATCATTTTAACAAATTGTAGGTTATAAAGAAAATAAGGCTAAATCAAATATCATAAACTCCTGTGAATTACAAATTCTCAGGGTGCACCTTGTGTCCACAAATCAGCAGTAGAATGTGGCAGTCAGCAGAGAACAGGGGATAATTTAGTGTGGCTGACAGTGAGACAAAAACGGTATCAAGGATGTACAAAACATTAAAAGAATCATTATAAACCAAAAATATGAAAAGAGAGCTCAGCAAGGAGAAGAAGAACAATGAGAAACAAGCCCTTAAATCTCTCACAGGGCTGAAATCTCTCTCCCTTTTCTCCTTCCAGCTCATGCCACTGATTTACGTGGCCTCAGGGACTTGGTTCAGTTCATGGGGATCAATGAGGGATGTGTGGTTCTCACCAGCCAATTTATTCTGATTCCCTCACACAAACTGCACGCAGCACGCTGCACATGTGCATCCTGTGACATCAAGGGAAGATATTCTGCTTTGGAAAACAACTTTTCCTGCTTTGCTCTCTGCAGGTGCTGCTCCAACCTCGCTGAGGCCGTCGTTGATCTGACAGGGTTTATGGAATTGCAATTTTTTATATAATTGCTGGTTATATTTGATTTCTGAGGAAGTTGTGAAAGGATTAAAGGTATAATTTAACAGTATAAGTGGTTTTTATATGCCCAGTATAACAGACAGATTACCTGGTGAGCTTTCTTCTACAGAGACTACTCTGCTGTCACAAGAGTTAAGATATTTTATCAAAATCAGAGTTAACTCTGTAATCTTTACATAAACACCCCAAATCTCAAGTATTTGCTTCCCTCAGCAACATTTTATTATTCAAAACTGACATGAAGAGCTGAGGATCTCCTGTTGGTGAAAGGTTTTTTAGCAATGAACACTTGGACACCGACTGTGTAAGTCTATTAAAACTATCAGGACATATGAGTTGGATTTTTTGATTGTAAAAGGATATAAAGTGAAACCATTAAGTTCTAATGGAAAATTATGCAAAACACATTCTAATCACCACTGCTCATTACAAAGAACTGACTGTAGGCCATGCAGAATATTTCATTCTACTAATGAAATTGTTAAATGCAAGCCATCTAAGAGTTTTTGTTGATAACATGCTCTACCATGAAAGAAGTGCTGTTATACAGTAAATTTAATGCAAAAAGCCTCAAATTCCATTTTCAAAATCACCCATTATGTAATCTCACTTACTGAATATATCCTAAAGGATTTCATTGTGTTTTAAGGGCAGCTACATTATCTTATCTTTCCTCATCAATAATCCAGTTTCCTAGCTGTGCTAAATGATAAAGGCAAAGGACAAATAATTATTCATTTAAGAATCAGATTGTCATGCAGGAAAATGAAAAATTACATTCTCATGTAAATTAAGTAGACGTGGTTTTCATTAATGAATTTGATGGTTTCTGCCATCCGTGTTTTGGATCAAAGGAACTCAGGGCATTTTCAAACTGTTCAAAAGGAAACCCTGACTTGTATTTTCAAAAGGTGGTGGTAATTTAGAGAGATGATAATTTAAACAATACATTAAATTAACCAAGGCAGCAGCAACAGTTTTACCTTGCAGCAGGTTTGAGAGAGCAGTGGTTTATGATGTTTTCAAGCAGAATGCATTTTATTTTCATCTAGGACATGTAATCAGATTTGCTGGCTGCCGACAGAACAATGCCCTGATTCTGCTGGAGGTGCTAATTTAACTTGGAGGGGGTTACCTCAGTGCCATGCAAGGTTCCAAGCCTGGACAATGGGATCTATAAACCAACTGCACCCACTTAGCAAAGGTCTGTGCCTGTCCACAGAACAGAGCTGCTTAGAGGAGGACACTGAGGTGAAGGAAATATTTCCAAAAAATTTTGAAGATTTTTTTTATTAAAATGGAAATATTATTGTATTGCCTTCCTACAAGTTGGTTTTCACTTTGAATACAACTATATTTTTCATATCTTTGAAGCAAACAGCCTCAATTTTTGTGATAAGTTTCCAAATTTACTGTTTCCATCAGTACTATAGGAATCTGTGTCTCATAACATTTCAAAACCCATTGGTCATTTCAAGCCTCCAGCCCCAAGTGTTTTGGGGGTTTGGGCTGCTTTTCAAGCTCTTTCAGTAGCTTTTCTGCCAGAAGTTAATATTCTAGGCTGCATTAAGCTTTCATTGAAAGCAGTCATCTCTGCACAATATTTGATTTTAACTTTACTGGCTTTTCTTTTTTTTTTTAATGATATTTTCATCTTGGCTACAACCAAGGAAACCACCACCATGCAGGATTTCCTAATGCTTTTATATCTGCTTTGATAACTAAGTACCAGCTTAATTCCTGGTCTTGAGTCCAAATCAAATTTTCAGCAGTTGCAAGTAATTCAGATATTTTCACATATCTCTATAGAAAACACCAAGCTGTACCACTGGTAGGAAATTCAGTGAGATGGAGAAATGGCAAATAAATGCCAGCATTTTTCTGTTCTCACATGCACTGCACGTGCCCCAACTAGAAAGGTGAGCACGCAAAAAAAAAAAAATCCAATTTTATGTTCCTTGAACAAAAATCTAAATATTAACAGTCATGCTTAATTGTTGCTTCCAAACAATTATCCTTAATGTTTAAGTTCTGTCGATTCTGTTCTGCACATCAGAACAGAAAAGAGGGACACAGTGTGCTGGTGACTGAGGCTGTGGTGAAAGCAGAATTGTTTCTCAAACCAGTGTCACAGCTTCTTTATTTCATGTTTTGTGGACTTCTAACAAATAAGATTTTTGTATTACCCATCCTCATGCCTCCTTCAGCTGTGATTCAGTAAGAGAACATTCTGTCTCATGAGTGTATTTGACTCACCACATGAAGCTCAGTATGTTTATTTAAGGATGGCTGTGCTTTAGGACAAGCTGTTTAACACAGGATGATGGCACCTAAGCAGAAAGGACACCAAGAGACCTTCAGGCAGGCTGGATCAGGAAATTTGAGCAACATAAGAGTTTGAAATAATCATCTACATGAAACCTGACTTTTAAAAAATCCTTTTACAGCTTTAAAAGCTGTAAAATATTTCCATCATGATTTCAACAGATTAGCCTAGAAAGTGTACATTGGCTGATGGTGATAACACGAGAGTTGGAAGATTTAATTTTATTTTCAAATTAACATGCTTTTCTCCAGACTAGTGCCTTGACTCACTTGAAATTCCAGAGATTCATTTTATTATTTTTTTTTTTCCAAAAACCTGGTTAGGATCATCTACCTTTTTTCTATCATCACACATTTTATGCCAGCAAAGATAAAGCAAAGAGGTTTCACCTTTCCTTAGATACCTTACACTGCTTTACCAATAAACAAGCCCAGTTACACATAAGTGGGATATGCTGCTGGTTTGAGCAACAGCATAATTTGGTTTTATTTCACTTACAGAAGAGTTCTTTCACCACAAAAACTTCCTCAATATGTCTCCAGAGATGCCACGAGACAAAGTGTTTGTTAATAAGCAGCATTTGCTGTTATTGTTTGGGGTTTTCATTTACCCCCACCCCAGCTCCTGTTTGCCTTGACAGCTGTAGATAATAATGGAATCATTAAGGCCAGCAAATAGCAATTCTTATTACTCTGGAAAATGGATGAGAGAAATTCGTGGAATAAGAGGAATCACTTGGCCTTTTGAACATAATGAAAATTTTAACAGTCAATCCTATCTCAGAAATTTCCATCTCCAACTCCACCTGGCATTGAGCAGTGAGATGGATCCCCCTCTCACAGTGGCTGGCACTGCAGTCAGTCACTCAGACCAGCAGGGTCTGTGCTGTATTTCATATATTTCTCTATTATCCCTGGTATTTACAGCAGTCACCTGTGCAGTGGTTCCCCAGCCTCAGCCTGCAAGCCTGGCCACAGGCACCTAACTCTCCACCTCCATCTCATTCATACCCCTGGGGAGTTACAGAATTTTTAATTCATTTATACTCTGATCCCAACTCTTAGATATTGCTGTAGAAGGCTCCTGTGTCTGCCCTCATCTGCCAAACTGTCTTAATTCCAAATTGTCAGACACCTCCAGTGACCAGTCCTCTCACACACAGCAGAGCAGTTGGCAAGGATCACCACACTGAGCAGAAATGCAACTTCCTCAACAGATGTAGGCATTTATTCTTAGCCCTTACTTCCAAACAGCACTTTGAGAAGGCACAGAGAGATATATCAAGTGTTCACTCTGTGATAGGTCATGCATACAATCCTGCTGAAAATTACAGAAGCTGTAAATTATGAAAAGCTGCAGTCTAGGATCTCATAACTGGGTGGCCTAGATATTAATAAGAATATACATACTAATGATGATGAAGCAGTTGTCCGTGGAAAAGCTGATTTAGAGAATATTCAGTTTTATCTTTCTGACAGCTCACATGGGAACACATACAGTATTCATTTCTTTCCATTGCACTAGAGTCAAATTAGAATATTGTTTGAAGATAAGGGGCAGTATTATCTCACTTGTGTGACCTACTTATTTCATTTAATGCTTTTCAGTCTCCAGCAAGAATTGTTTAGAGACAGGGTAACATTCAACTCACAGCATTATAGAATTTCAGTAATTCCATTTGTACAAAGAAGATTTATTCCAGTTTTACACCAAAATAACTGAGATCAGATTGTGACCTATAGCAAATGTGTTTCTAGATTTCTCCCTTATCCAAACATGAGAAGAATAAGAAGGACAAAGCATTGAATTTTCTGCCCAAGTAGCATTCTAGCTGAATAATATTTGCATATTGGGTTGTATAAAGAATTAATACTAATTTATAGCAACATAACTTTACTGCAATTTGATCATTCATGCCTGAGACAGTTTTGGCAACAGAACCCAGAGTTCCAACACACAATCCTCACAAAAGCCTTTTCAGTACATACCATGTTTTTATCTTGAAATGTTTCAGACAACAATATCTTGGGCCCCCCATCAGCCCCTCAAATATTCCTTACTCTGCTATATCAGAGATTTATTCTTTAAGATTTATCAGAAATAACAGTTATGATTAATTCTGCACAAATGACTTAAATTCTTGTGTAGAATTGCAAGATATGAAAACTCAGAAGCATTTAAGCCCTAGCATTCTCTTCGTGAATCTCTTCTTCACCACCACTGACATATTTGGGCTGATTTCTGGTAAGATCAGGTCAAAAAACATTACTGCACCATATGGCACTGAAAACTCAGGAAGAAATTTTTAAAAAGGAGATCCTAAGGCTCCCTGGCCTAAGAAGAGTTGAAATAAAGTTTCAAAGAAATGAAGTTATTTGCCACTTGAAATATGGAGTGTAGGCTCGTAGCTTTCCTACAACAGGTGTACAGGATTGAGATTGTCACCAAGTGCTGTTTGTGAGAGCACAAATAACTGCTCAGACCACTGGGCTGGATCTGTCACTGGTGTGCCTCTCACAGCCTAAGGCTCACTCCTCGCTAGGACAGCAAGGTAACAAAGCTAAGACAAAGGAACCTGTGCTCTTATTGAGATCACACTGCATCAGCAGAACCAGAGCAGCTTCCAGGATGAGATGTTAATTTTATTTTATTTTTATTCATTTATTTTTAGTCTGTCACTTTCCCCATTTTCACGCCAAGCCATAAACACAATGCATGGATGTAGAAAACGAGGCACTGGAAACACAAAATGCTGAGACATCCTTCAGCCCCTCAGAAAGGGATTCCCAGCTTGACCAACGTGCCACAAATGAATGTTAAGAACATGTCTCAGTCCATTTGTCACCCCCTTGATACGGAGCTGGAACTTCAGTCAACAACAAGAAACTGATTGCATTTTAAAAACCAGAAGGAAATCTTTTGTGAGCAAACACACCGATATGTAAAAGCCTTTTATTTCACCCAGGTTTGCATAAATTCATTAAAACTGCTGAGAAATAAATTAAACCTTCTCCAGATTGCCTTGTAAAGACCTTGGTTCAACCATGGACTAAAAGTATTTCAGTGAGGATACGCTACAGCCGGACAAGTTAAGAAAATACGTGTATCAGAAAGAGGATACACAATCAATTCACTTTTCTCCCTAAAAGTATTTGCTTCTGAAAATTCTAACAAATCCAGTGCTTGAGGAACAGCTACTGCAGAGACTGACACCTTCCTCTGAGATCAGGATATTACTTGAAAGTTATTTGCCAGACTAATGAACGACGGCAAAGCACAGCAGAATGAATAAACACCAAAGTCTTGTGTGTGTTTCTAATGAATGTTTCACCAAATAAAAGCACCTGGTTGCATATCCCATAAGGAAAAGAAATGGGAAGAGAATTCCCAATCACCCCCAAGATTATCCTGTATTGTCCTGTACAGGGTATTTTAAAGTATGATTTTATCAAGGAGGTGGCAAAAAGATTGCATCAAGAAATATTTTATAATATCCCCTTATTAACACCAAAACTCAGTAAGTATATTTGGTGATAAGTTTCACTTTCAGTTACTGAGGACTGACTTCCCTGAGATTTGGGAACAATTTATGAAAGCACAACCAGAGAACTGTTCCCAGGTCAGCCTGATTTCTGTCCCTGAAACCAAACCACTGGTTCCTCAGCCCATGTGCTGACTGGGCACTGGAATGGACCTGGAGAGGGTAAGCCATGCCTGACCAATCTGATTTCCTTTTATGAAGAAATGACTGGATTTTCGTAGCTGCAGAGAGCAGTGAACACCACTTATCCCAAACTTAGAGAGGCTTTCAGTGTTGTTGCCCCAGTACCCCCACCTTTAAATCAGATTGGCTTTGGAGGGGAGGGAGATTTCGTGGCTCCTGCTCCACCTGGGTAGTGGTAACAAGGGCAGGACCACAGGGCTCAGGTGTTTCCCATTTTATATCTTTATTTCTTCCACTGGAAACTGGAGAAAGGCACGGCTGCATGGCACTTGCAGCTTGCAGATAATGCCTGTGGAACAAAGTGAGAGAAGCTGCTTAAATAAATTCAGCACATCTGGGAAGCTCTGGTTGCCCTCTCATGCCTCTGTATCCTGCCACAAATAAAACAAAGGCTGATGGAAGAATCAAAATTCCAATATGTGTCCTTTGATCACGTTACTTGGAAAGTGTTTTCCTAAAATCAATCTTTCTTGTTGTTCCTGCTCTTCCCTGGTAGATATTTCATTTTCTGAATTCCAGCTAGGAAACCAGGCAGTATTTCAACTAAGATTCTTTACAGAAAAGACTCCAACTGGTGAATAAATTACTGAAAAAGACCAAAATAATTAAACTCCATACAGAGCTTAAAATTCAGTTATTATGACTTCTTTTCACGGGTTTAAAAAAAAAAAATAACTGAAAGCTTAATTGAGTCAAAACAATTATGACCAATTTATATGTTGGTCATAATCAACCCAAAATTACAAAGCAGAATTAAAATCAGAGAATACCAGCACTAATTTTCTCTATGTTTTAAAAAATAGAAGAAGATTGCACTGAACAAGTCTATTGCTCTAGTCAGAGGTAGGAGCCAAAAACGAAATATCGGAATAAATCAACAACAGATTTGTATCCAGAGCTATTTTTCACATTAAAAATGTGAGTCTTTATAAAGACTTGGCATAAAACTTCCTGTAAGAGAAAATGCCATCTCCTCACACACATTGAAATAACCCCATAGGGGTAAATGGATGAGAAAAGTCTCCTAACTGCAAACCCACAATGAAAATGGAAATTACATCCAACAGATTCACTTGAAGAAAACCCTTTATTTGGACAGACTGAGGTGATTGATCCAGGTGATTAAAAAAATGCCAACCACAACATCAGGCTCCTCTGAATCCCATACATGCCATACATTATCTGCCCACAGTGCCTACTCAATATATAAAAAACCAGATGATGTTTTACATCCTTGGGTTACACACAAAGAAAACAGTTCACAAACACAAAGCTACACACAATGTTTTAACTCTTGGATTCTTGCCTGATGAGCCTGAACCTCTCAGCCTCTTTGGCCATACCAGGACACACTCCTGGGGCTGGCTGGGCCTGCCAGCAATCACAGCCACAGAAGGAATGAGCTGAGTGCAGCAAAGTTCTGGCTGTCACACCTGGAGCTCAGAATTCTGCCCCTTTCACAGAATTTTCACAGAATTTCACAGCAGCAACACGGTGCTGCTTTGTCAGAGCTGCTCATTCTCCAAATAGAGGGCTTTCCTTTGTACAGCCGCTTGCTGAAATCATTTGGAGTCACTAAACACTGGCAGCCAAATTTCTTCTTCAAAGAACAAAGATTCTGAGAGGTCACATACAGGTGAGAAAAACACTATTGATAGAGGATGTTCAGGAACACCAATGGGGTCATTTCCTTCCCAGTGCCTTTTCCTTAAAGCTAGTAAACAAATTTGATTTAAACTGAAGAGTGAAAAGTATTTTAAAATATGTGTGTATGCACAGAGGGAAGTCTCCCTCATTCTCCCCCGTTATCAAGTGCTATTCAGAATCACCAGAAAAATACACCCCCAGGAGGAGGTCACTGTATTGATGCTGCCAGAGAAGTGTATCCAAAATAAGAGACTTATCTGGGATTATAGGATAATCCAGTTATCCTGTATAGTATATATGATTATGGCTATATTGGATACACACCTATTAAAATGTAAGATATGAGCAGAAGAACCAAATTTATACATACAGAATTTCATCTTCATCCTTTGTATAATGCTGAAGATGACAGTGGCAACACAAATATAACTTTGAATAACTGATGCCAATTTGGATTTTTCTTAACTCCCAGTCAAATCAATTATGCTAAAGCCCGTCAGTGGATTGAGTCAAGTTTCCAGTTTCAGTTTTTAAACAAATTTGATTTAAACCATGAGCAGTGAGGTGGACTCAGCCTAGAGGAATAAGTCATTTCTCAGGATCTGCCCTGGGATCTGTGGCCCCTGCTCCATCAAGGCGCCCACCAGGTGTCTGAGCAGTGTTAAGGGCTGTGATGGATTATTGAGAGCTGTGAAGAGTGCACACACACCAGTCACACACCCAAAGGCTGCCTGGTTTGCACTCAGGAGTCCAGTGGTGTCTCCCTGGGCTGGCTGCACACGGGGCAGCCTGGAGGGATCTGATTTCCTCCCGTTGTTGGAGGCAGAGCTCTGTGTCAAACACACAGGCAGGCTTGCCTTGTCCTACATCCCAACAGGCTCTGCAGAGCTCAGGAGAGCACAGCAAGCAGCTAAAGGGTTAAAAGGCTGTGCACAGCCTTCACTTAAGGAACTGCCTAATGCAGTAAAGGGATTTTGAGTTCTGCCCAGTGTGGCACTCTGAGTTCTCAGGGCAGTTCAGGGGAAGGCAGACAAGGCCGGTTTAGGCACGGCTGGGATTGGTGCTGCAGGCACACAGGGATTCAGCACCCCTGCTCAAACAGCTGCAGGCAGTTTGACCCCAGCAAAGCAAACTACAAACAGGAAAACAATACTTTTTTTTTGATAAATACTTATGAGGATATTTGAGCAACAATGGATCAAAATTTCTATCATTGTTTCTGAAAAAAACAATTCCTTTTGTTTCTATAGACAATGCCCAGAGTGGCTCCTCTTACTGCAGAGCCTTTGGAGGACACTGTTGGGGAACAATGCTGCAGGTTGTGGCATCTCAAGGAACACCAGCTTTTTTAACATCAAAATTATGGTCAGTATTTAACAGTAAAATGTATCAAAAGCAAATTGGGATCTGATCAAAAGGAAAGGAATTCTGCTTACACACAGGCAGCAGCAATCCTTCTTACCAAGATATCACTGAAAAAATCTGGGATGACAAAAGTTTAACATATTTATAGCAACTAGGATATAACTAACTAATAAATTTCATTTTATTAAATGATTCAGTATTCTGCTACTTCACATCAAGACAGCCACTATCCCTGTAATTGCTGTGTTGGATCAGATGGCTTGTGCTTCATTTTCCTATCTATCAACCTATTTATGGAAGCTGTTGTCATACACTGTAAAATAATTTTACTGAATAAGATGTTGTGAGGTGCCAGCAGAATTTTTACTCTAAGATCTAGAATTAGGGAAGGCTGTGCATACCAAAATACTGAGAGCGGCAAGGAAAAAAAAGGCAAAAAAAAAAAAAGAAAACTCATGTTAAAAATAAAAAAAAACTCACTAAAGAGGAAGACAGTCCTCCAAATCTTTGATCAGTTCTATTTTTCCTGAACAAATGCCTGATAACTGTATGCATACATCCATGTTGTCACCCAAACAAAACAGCATATGCTAAAGTATTTCGAGCTGCATGTTCTATTAATAGAGATAAACACTAGAGCTGATCATTCTGTGACTTCCCATAGTACAGTGACATTTATCAGTGAGCATCACTTAGATTTTCCCTTCAGCTAAAATTGGGTAAACTAATAAATACAAGTGTCAAGAATATTAGGGGGCTGGGATATTTGTCTGAGTGTCTATTTTGCCTTTGTAGGCTGATGGATTAAAATTCTTGGGGTTAGGTCTCATCTGCTTTACCATAAAACAGAACACTTGGAAATTAACTTTAGGCTGGTATAACACTGAAATAATGCTAAAGATTTTGGATTATCATTCCAGCAGCAGAAAGGCTGATACTAAATCTCAGTGTCATGATTGCCTGTTTCTGGGGATTTTTTTCTTTTCTCCATTTTCTTACTTCTGTCCCAGGAGTGGAGGGGACAGTAATAAAACAGAGAAATAACTTTTAAATACAGCCATGAATTTGTATCAGAACAGAAAATATAGTGTGGATTGGATTTTCCATATGTTTAAGGACAGATTTCACACAACTTCACTGCACTGGAGGGATTCCACCACTGCAGCTGTAATTCCAAAGAAAAATCCCAACAAAATGGAACCCCACTGTAATACGTAACTATACCAACAAAAACCAAGAGGTTTTGACATAAACTTTTAAAAGTGTACTAGTTAAAAAGACTGCTGATCCTTGCAAGCAGTTTTCTGCATTCTACTAAAAAGATACATGGTTAACTGTTCATTTGAGCTGCTGTAAGCAAAATGTGCTTCCCCAATTAAGATGCAAACAAAAATTGCAGTTACACCCCTTTACATCACCTCAATATTTTATCAACATCTCAGAAAAAGGCTCAAGAGCTGCTCATCCTCATTCTTTGAGCTCTCCACTTTTAGGACAGTGTATTTTTCATACTAAACATTTCCAGCTATAGAATGGGCTTTTTTTAGTGACATACTCTTCTTCAGCTCCCCAAAACAAATTCAGAGCTGCTTCCCTGACTGCTTTTATTTGTACTCTGTCAGCTCTTGAGCTTGTCTGACCTGTTCATTCCCTGCCACAAAAACGTGTCACAGTCTCATTTTTCTGTATGTTTAAGGAGGAACAAATTTAACACCTCCATGAACAGGCAGAAAATGAGGTCTGAGCAGCTGAAGGCAGAGGGAATTGTGTGTGGCCAATGCTGCTGACACAACAGGCATTCACCTCCTTTAGTGTGCCACTGTCAAGGCTTTTCTGCTATCAAATCACCAGTGACAAAGAGGAGGGAAGGTAATGGACTGCAGTGCATAAACATGTACATGATCACGTCTTAAATCAAAACTAAAATGAATACATTAAAAAAAATCTGCTCAGATTTCAACCTGAAATAGGCTTTAAATTCATTCTACAGTAGGATTCTCCCAGTACTCAGATTTTATTATAGAATTCCTTCTAGTGTTACAAAAAAGGCTTTGATAGAGGAAAAGAAGCATTTCCTAATTCATCATATTTTGGAGGTGTGGTAAGGGTGAGAATTTAAAAAAAAAAACCCAATCTGCTTTAGGGTGGATTTAGTATGAGTATCTTCAACAGACATATCTAAAATATTCATTCACAAGAAATAAAGGTTTCCAGACAAAACAGGAAAATTTTCTTCAGTGCAAAGAATTAAATGTTAGACAATTAGTGCAACACCTCCATTTAAGATTTTTAGGTAGACCAGAACATTTCCTTGTCTGGAATGTTAGGCATTCATTGGCAACTACAAAGATTTTATTTAATAACTTCTAACTTACTCTCATCATAAGAGTCCAACTGTTATTAACTGGACACAGCTCTCCCTTCTGCTTTGCCCTGGAAGATAAAGGCAAGACAGGAGTGTGACATCATTCTGCCCTTTACCCTTCACTAACAGGAACAGGTTAGAAATACTTCATTAAAGATTTCACTGCAAGAAAAACTTGTCTGTGGCTCAACATAATAGAGGGGTGGTGCTGGGTAGTAGGAGTATATGTGGATTCCATTTATTTATATTTTAAAAGTCTCCTAGGAGAGAAGATAACTCCTTCACAGGCAAATGTTCACCAAGGATAAAAAAATATAGAAGGACAATGTCCAAAGATAGGCTTTGGAGTAAAAAACAAAAGGTGTTCAGCAGTGTTGTCCCAGAGATTAGGACAAGGTACTTCAGGCTTGGAAAAATATCAACTTCATTTTGGGATGCTAATTATTTGTAAGTGTTTACAATCCAGAATTATGAAACCTGGAAGAATTTCTCTGCTGTGTTAGTTCTGATTTCTATCATCTGAGCAAGGCTGAACAACTTCTGTTCAGTGGAAAATTAGTTTGGGAGCCAGAGGGGAAAGAAAAAAAATCCCCAAGAATTAAAAGAACAGGGTTTACTGCTGAAGCCTAGGGCTGTGACATGAAATATATCACAAAACTCTTTACCTGTAAAATTCTGATTTAGATTTACATTTTCCTCTTAGATTACTTGATTTAATCTTTGGATCACTAATTATTTTACCCACACTTGCTTGTCTCTACCCCACACCTCTGTTTTTTCAGAAAGTGAACAAAAAAGCAACAGCTGGAAAAGAATGTAACAATGTTAAACATGAAACAACATCAAGATGACAATCGATGGCAGTACTTTGGAATAACTGCCTTATTCATAAATACAATTTCCCTTGTTGTTTTTTCCCTTGAGGGATAACTGGAAAAATAAAACAGCTGCTCAAGAGCACGGTGGTCCACTCAAACACAATGAGCTTGCAAGCAGGAAATCTCATTTCAGGTATTCCTGTAACACACTGGCTTCTAATTCTGGCCATGACCTTTACCTGCAGCAAATCGATGCTGCTGTTTTCCCCAGGTCTATCTTACAAGATTTTGTTTGAAACCTGCACCGGGGCAGCCTCACATTATTTGTTCACAAAGGACCAAGCTCAACAAGTTTGGCTCTCGTGTGGGACTGCCCAAGTGCTGCAGGACTACAGAGCAGTACAAAAACATTTATTTGTGTGGGTATAAATACAAACAGGCACCAGTGTTTTGTGCTCATTTTATCTGGGTAACAGTCTGGGGAAGGAAGCAAAAAACTGCATCTCTGAGGGTGCAATTGTTTAGCTTAACAGACATATGGATGTCTGGAGAAAACCACAACTCAACCACAAGATTTAAAAATAAACTCCCTTATTTTGATAAAATCTCTGTAATGATCACACACAGTGTTAATTTCCTCATATTAACGATGAGAAAATTTGTTATTACGTGTGATATGGAGAAAAAACTACATTTCCAGAGAGGAAAAACTTCCAAGCTCACTCATTCATCTCTGCCCACAGGACAAAAATAAAAGCAGCAGTCCCTTACTGTGCAAAATCCAGAAACTTATAATTGTATGCTCTTCACAAACTATTTACACAGCTTCATTTTCTGCTACCTGCCCTCTTTCAAATTTTAAAAAAAGTTAAAAATATTAAATGAAAATAATAAAATCAGTTTAGTCTTCTATTTTGAGATTACTAAGATTTGTCTTTATTGCTCTGAGTGCACAGCATCAGAGTGATTTCAGCTGCCTAAAATTAATGACCCAACATCAGAATTGAAGGAGACAGTAAAAAAACTCAAATGTTCTGAATCAAGGTTTTGAGACTTACTTGTGGGAAGAAATATAAACACTGGGTTTGAACTCAGTTGTCTGTCTCTGGTGGCAAATGATTTATTTAAATTTAAACCGATACATCCCAGTTCTTTTTAAGGGGGGGTTTAACAAGCAGCATTTAACACAAGCCATCCTCAGTTTGGAATTTCACACCTGAAGCTGTGAAAGCCCTCGCCAGCAGTGCTCACCCGAAGCAGAGTGAGGGCATTCATCTTGCAGCCCCCTGGCACCCCGTGGCACCTCCCCACCACGGAGGGAACTGTCCCAAAGCTGCCCCGCTCAGCACTTTGCAGGGGCTGGTGCCCCGGGGGTGCTGCTGGAACAACACTGAATTATTTAGCACCCATTGTACCTTTCCAAGTGCAAGCAGGAGCAGGCAGCAGCCTCCTGGCCTTTGGCTGAAGGCTACACCGTCTCTTGCATCCCAGATTTTGTCCTGCTTTTCCTAAGGCAGTGCTGGATGTGAACAGAAGGACACAAGGCAAACTCTTCCCTGCGTTGTTCCACTCTGGCACGGCCTCAGTCTCAGCCCTCTCTTGGTGGCTTTCACAATATTTTATGTAGGGCTGCTCCTTCCCCATACACTCAGGGCATTGAATAGAAGACAAAAATAAGTTAAAGAGCCAAATAATGGAAGAATAACTGCAGCTGTAAGTCACTGCAAAACTATAATTAGAATATTAAAGCGGAAAAACAAAGTTATTGCAAAGAGTTGTAAAAGATTGTGAACCAAAAAAATTAAATATATAAACATACCTTTGAAAGGAGATATTTGATGTATGTTCCTGAACCTGAAATAAGATTTTAACTTCCTATGGTTTTGTAATCCTTGAAATTACTCAAGACAGTGAAAACACAACTTTTCTAAATCCAAAGCCATAAATTATAACACACAGCTTTAAGCAATAAAAAAAAGCCTGGAATATAATTCCTAACATCACAATGTATTCATATGAAGAAATACATTTTTAGAATAACATGCAAATTTATAAACATTTAAGCTGACATCATTATTACCAGCTGACATCTGTCACTTCTCAATATACATTTGTCCTCCAGTGACAGCAGCATTCCTCCTGAGAGCCACAGTTCAGAATTTTGAGCAGTCCTGTCACTTTACAGAGGAAAATATACTGCACATGAAAAAGCAGAGTCCTATTACAAATTTTATCTCTATTAATAGTGCATGAAAATTCTACCAACTTTGTCTGTCTTGGGTCAGTAACTATCCAAGTTACTTCCATACCTCTTAAGTTGTTGCTTAAGTGAAAAGCACAAATAAAAGTAGTTCAGAAATGATTTTATGTTTCATGTTAAGCATTTAACTTTAATATTGCTTATGCAACATTGCTCATGCAATATTAGATATTAGTCTTCAATTCCAAAAGCATTTCTTATATGTTAACATAACTATTTATTACCTATATAGAACTAATAACCTACCTCCATTTTCAAGCAGACAATCTCACAAGTTTGATAGCAATTTCTTTTCCTCTATAAAAATTCTTTTACAGACATGGTATTTTTAGCTGCACTTACCTGTATTTCCGTGACCCAGGCCCTCTCACTGAAATAAAACATTGTTTATTTTGTGTCTCAACTCTTTCACTGAAGTGAAAGCAGGATACACCATGTATTGGGCATGAAGACTACCCTGTAATTAAATTTAATTCAGAATGGAGCTAATCCAGAAAGTTATGGTTTGTTTTTTTCTTATTTTCTCTGAAGGTCCCCATTTTCTGTAAAAGTCAAAGCAAACTGGGAAACTTCAGCACTACTGAGGACAGAATATCATGTTTATTATCAAGATAGCAAAGAGAGCCTTTCTGGCTAGGTTGCCAGCTTAAATCTACACAATTGGTAATAAGCAGAATTTTTCCTTTACTCACATTGATGGTCAATGGAATTATGGGTCCAAAGGAGACTCAAAAATGGAAAAGCTTTAAAAAGCATGATGAGTGCAGGACAGGAACTGTGAACATGTGAATGCTTCTGTTCCTGGTATTACTCCAGTAAAATGTCCAGCAGCATTTTTTCACTGAGGCAATTAAAAGCTTACAACACTGTCAACTGTCCTTTCCATTTAACAGAGAGGAATCCCCAAGTTCTTTTACAGAAGAGTATTTTCCTCCCTTGTGGCAGTTTCAGTTCGATAACCAGGCAGAAACACCAACTAAGTGTAGTGGTTTGGGCTGGTAAATTTTTCCATAACTATCACCATGGGTCATTTCAGCTTATTGGAGTACAATTTTAAGGATAAGCTGTTCTAGTATAGAAACAAAAGTTCTCTTCTTTTATATCCAGGAACAGAGGTTTTCTTCTTCCATCCCTGGGGGCAAAGGGTCTTCATCACTCTTATCACTCTCTGTTTAAGTTTCTCATTGGATTACAGCTACTTCAATATCAGCTTGCTTCAGTATGGGTGCCTTTGTTTATGCCTTCAGTTTGAACGCTCCGTCCCCCCCTGCTTTTCGTGAATTACAGGGATATTCCCGTGTACCACAGTCCATCACCATGGCCTCACATGAGAATTTCAGCCAAAGACTAAGGCATCTCCTCCTTCTCCTCCTGTCTGAGATTTCACTCCTTCTTCACCAACCTCGGTGTCTCCATATTGTTTTCTTGATGCGTCTTCACCCTTTCCTTTCCTCTGACTCAGATGATTGATGTCTGTAAGCTTCATCTGTTCTAGGGAGTTCTAGAGCGCTGAAAGAGTGAATCTTGCCTGGACCTTGCACCAGGATCTTACCTCTGGCTGTTGTCCCTTGATCTCTGCCCCGGAGCTGCTCACCGGAGAGGATTTTTTGGCGGCTGAGCTGGGCAGGGGGAGAATTTCAGCAGCCAGGCTAGGACTTATCGGCAGCACGCCGCAGGCCGATGGCTTCCCCTCCCTGTGCCCAGCGGCTGCGGGGGAAACTCAGCAGTGGCAGAATCTTGGCCAAGCCATGCCTGGACCCACAGCTGAGCGGGCCCAGCCCAGCCAGCGCTGCCACAGAGCGGGCCCAGCCCAGCCCAGCCCAGACCCACAGCGGAGCGGGCCCAGCCCGGCCAGCGCTGCCGTAGAGCAGGGCCCGGTCCCGTGGCAGAGCAGGCCCNGGAGCAGGCCCAGCCCGGCCAGTGCTGCCACAGAGCAGGGCCCGGTCCTGTGGCAGAGCAGGGCCCAGCCCGGCCCAGCCCCACAGCAGAGCGGGCCCAGCCCGGCCCAGCCCCACAGCAGAGCGGGCCCAGCNGCGGGCCCAGCCCAGCCAGCGCTGCCACAGAGCGGGCCCAGCCCAGCCCAGCCCAGACCCACAGCGGAGCGGGCCCAGCCCGGCCAGCGCTGCCGTAGAGCAGGGCCCGGTCCCGTGGCAGAGCAGGCCCAGCCCAGCCCCACCAGGCCGCACAGGCCATGTTGCAGAGCAGGGCCCGGCCCGGCCAGTGTCCAGTTACCTGTTCAAAAGCTGGAAGCAAGAGAGCTTTTTCCAGGCGTTGTTCGTTTTCAAATGTGTTTTCCAAAGGGATGTGTTCAGCTCTTTTAAGTGGTTTAACAGGTTGTCACTATTCAAACTAGACAACTGATTGGTTCTGTTGGGTCCACAGGAAGCTGTCAGCAGTCCTCACAGAGAAATCTCTTCCATAACTAACGGATTTTCTCGTTAACTAAAAACCAAGCTACGTTAAACCACAGCAGCACTATTGTTCATAGACAAGAAAAATAAAGCATGACAAAAGCAATCTAAGCAGTGAAGAAGAGTCAGGAAAGGAACAAGAGATGGTGACTCAGCTTGGTGAATTAGTATTTAAAACACAGATGGTTCATGACCTACATGCTAAAAACTGCCTGTGAGGCACCTTTCCCTCACTCTCACAGAAGCTGCAAGTCCAGTTTTCACCTTAGCTGAAGAGTCTTGAATCTCTTCTTCAGGTGAGACCCAGAAATGTTCCCTTAATAGGAAAGGTGAACCCTGGTGCCTTCTGCTCCCACATCCAGCCCTTGTTTAGCAGACAGCCTTTGTTCCATCTGCTCACTCTGCCTACTACTTGGATGTAGCTGGGACTAAACCTCAGTTTATTGGGAGAAAGCAGGAAAAGCAGAGGGTAAGCCATGCTGCCTTCACCAGCCCTGGGCAAGCCTCCAGCTGCAGAGGTAGAGCTCTGATCCTGCTGATGAAAACTGCTGCCAGGGCAGCACAAGCCTTTGCCCAAATGTCTTGAATTTTTAAAGAAGGCACCTCCTTCCAGTAGAGTAGGCACCTCACTTCTCGTCAGGAACATAGAATTGGTTCTATGTTAGTATAAAACAGCTAAGAGATAGAGATTAACCTACATTTATTTTGCCTTTTGCAAAGTTAAATCGGGTTCTCAGAGGGGGGTAGCACTGTATGTATAAAAAAAAATAGCATTCCAAAAGGCTAAGAAACTAATACATGGTTAGCCAAATTTTTTTTTTCCTCCAGTCAGTAACCTGAAAAACCCATTTGACAATATGAAGCCCTCAAAACTTGCTTCTTTTACAGATCTTCTGTCTAAACCAGCAGCACACACAAATAATTTAAGTGAGAAATACTGAGGAAACAGTATGTGAAACAGCCAGCTACACGCAACTTTGATGTCTTCTCTTTCTCCACTCTTGAATATTGTAGTCTGCTGAAGCAAACATAATTTCTCTTCTGGCACCGCAGCAGGGTTTTTTGCTAGAAAACATAGAGATGATGATCTTTCTTGGATTTTTCTCCTGGGTTTTCTTTCTCTCTGGGCTTTAAAGCTGATGAAGGAGGAAACTGCAGGCTGCCCCTTTGTGGCAGACAGAATTCTGTAGTCATCTGATTAAGGTGACACCTATTCTGATATGGATGAGTAAAACTGCCAAACAAACCCGGCAGCTGTGGCACAAAGCACAATCCAGTAGCTCACACAAGTTTATTTTTCTGTTGACAACTTATTGAATACCAAAAATAGATTCCTCCTTAGCCCACCTCGTTCATATCCCAGTACAAAATTTAGAAACCAGCTCTGAGGTCTTACACTGCAAAATGGGCTCTTTAGGACCAGCAGTAAAAAAATATTCATTGAAGCCATCAGAAGTCACAGTCAGTGTCTGTTTGGAAAAAAATAAGGAGATTACTCCTGGTTTGGAAGCAATTTTCCTCAACTCCTATCCTCAGAATCAGGAATGTACAAAAGTAGACAGAAATTAGGTTTTTGAGGGAAGAGGAAGAGTTCAAGGTAAAAATCTTCCCAATTTATAGAAGCATTTGGGGCTTTACAGAATAGTAACATTCTTCAGATACACAAGTCTATATAGTTTAACTTCCAGTCTATATCTGAAATAATTTGCAGTGGTTTTGCTTCCTTTAATATAGACTTTCAAAACTGAATGCCTGAATTTGTTTTGGGTTTCAAGCTCAATCATATTTTGGAGGCAGAGTTAAACTGACAGAACATCCTCTGGGGTTAGAAGGAGTAAAATAAACAGCAGGAGGCTGTGGATTGATATGTGAAGCCCAGAGGTCAGAACCAGCTTAAATTAGGGTGTGATAGATAATTTATATAACCTCAGTGGGTTACTTCAGTTAACACCAAGCAGCTCAGGACAAAGTCTACAAAAATAACAAACTTACCAGAGGTTGTGCTTCTGGTTTACTTCTTTATATGTGTAAAGCTAGACTTCTTACTAAAAAATCTAATATTAAAGACATTTTTATGATTTTTATTAACATTTATAACAAAACAAACAAAACCAGAACAAAACAAACCAAACTAGTGCTCTATGGCTAAGAACTACTATTACTGATGGAAAAGAGTTTTGTTGAAAGTCTGTACCCTTATTTTTGAAAGAAAAAGAGGCCATTTATCAACTGAGGAACAGAAATTAGGTACAATACACCTGTGAACAGAAACTCAGCCACAAAGAAAGACTTTAAATCTGAAAAACAAACTGATTACAACTAGTGAGTAACTATTCACTACACAGCCTTGCCTTCATCAAGCAGAGTTTCTAAGTGTAGTAGTATCAACTTCCTCAATCTGCAGGAAGTGCATTCATTGAACTCTATTTTTTAATCATGTTTACTTTTATTACCAGATAGTTGTTTGAACACCATCTACCTGACATTATCCCCAGGAAAGCAAGAAAATGTGACTGCCTTCCCTTTTTCAACCCCAAACTTCCATTGCTAAATTACTTGAGAAGTTTCAGGGGGTTTCTGAAAGACTGTGCTGAAAATTGCAGCCCCTTTATTAAGACAGAACCCTATTTGATTCCATACTGAGAATATACAACTGTCCAGGCAGCTCTGGTACCAACATCCATCAGGCTCACAAGCCACATGTGCCAAAATTCCAGTCAAGTGCATGGGACAGAATATTTTCCTTACATCAAAGAACGTGTATTTTATGTACCTTGACTCACAGAGCAATGTCATCCTGCAGCACTTCAGCATGAAAGAGGAGAAAAACAGCACAAAAGCACACTGAGACACTGAGAGGGAAAACAATGGAATTCAAAAACACCACTTAAAGCAGTAGTNTGATTCCATACTGAGAATATACAACTGTCCAGGCAATCCATCAGGCTCACAAGTGACATGTCCCAAAATTCCAGTCAAGTGCATGGGACAGAATACTTTCCTTACATCAAAGAACGTGTTTTTTATGTACCTTGACTCACAGAGCAATGTCATCCTGCAGCACTTCAGCATGAAAGAGGAGAAAAACAGCACAAAAGCACATTGAGGCACTGAGAGGGAAAACAATGGAATTCAAAAACACCACTTAAAGCAGTAGTGAGTGCTCATGAAAACTGGTCAGGAACATAGCAGAAGGAAGAAAAAGGATGATCATTAATTAAAGTACTTTTAAGGACAGCAGCTGTAAAGATGTTCTGAAATGGAGAGGTTTGTTGGCATTAAACAGGCACAGGGGCAGAGCTGCATAACACAACTGGAGAGTGTCTGTGACTAGAGAAGTGAATTTGAAGGGAAGGGAAAGGAAGTACACATCTTCTCCATTTAAAAGATGTTTCTTCCCTTGAAGGTCTTTGAAGAATAAAGGATCTGGTGTGGGTAGTGAAAAACGAATGGCAGAATGATGTGCCAGTGCACTGTAACCATCACACAGGAGAGCTGGACTGTGCAGCATTCTGAGGTCTGAGGACCTGTGCATACAGAGTTGCTTTACTGAACATTTTGTTTGTTTGTGTTTGGTTTCTATTTGGTTGGTTTTTGCCACTTGGGAAGTGGTAGTTGATTTGCAGTGCCTGTCTCATACCAGCTGAGATGAAGCATGGTTGTGTATACTCAGCTTTCGCCTGGAAATACTTTGTGTCATGCTTGGAAAGACAGTGCTGTAAACACTTGAATATTTTAGGTTCAGAGGCTCATTGATGGAATATCTCATGTCAGAGCAGCACTCTGGGAATTCCTCCACTAGGCAGAAGCAGAGGCAGCAGAAAATATTGGCCTGCTATGAAAAAGAAGTGTTTGGGCAGAGAGGGAGAGAAATGGTAATAAAGAATGGGCAAAAGAAGTGGAACAATCTGTGTATAGGAAGGAGATAGGAGAGAAGGACAGAATCCAGTTGGTGAACAGAAAACAACAGACTTCATAGATGGCAATTACTGTGTCCAGATGCTGCCAAAGTTTGGCAAAATTCTTGCCCAAATGTTTGCTGAAGGTTTCTCTAGCATAATCAAAAGTCTTCCATGAACGCAGCTACTGGACTGGAAAGAACCAGAATACTATCTCACCTGACCCAATCATAACAGGAATTCAGCACTCAGTCATAATCATTGAATTAATTTAGGTCAGAAAAGACCTTGTTGAGCATCGAGTCCAAGGATAAGCCCAACACTTCCAAATCCATCACTAAACCATGCCCTTAAACACCAGATTTATGTGTTTTTAAACACCCCCACGGGTGGCAAATCACCTACTTCACTGGGCAGCCTCTTTCAGTGCTCATCAACCCCTCCAGTGTAGGAATTTTTCCTAATAACCATGGTAAACCTCCCTGGCACAACTGGAGGCTGTGATTTCCTCTCATCTTGACATTTTGTGCATGGGCTAAGATGCTGACCCCCCTGGCTGCACCCTCCTTGGCCTCCTTGCCAAGGTTCTTGTTCAGCTGCTGTTGACAAGCACTGCCAGGACCTTTTCCACTGGGCAGCTTTCCAGCCCAGCCTGGAGCATTCCATGGGCTGGTTGGTTGTGACCAAAGCACAGAATCAATACTGCTGCCTTCAGGAAAGGCTGTTCTGTCAAAGCCAAAATGTTCTGTGTAGGTCTAGCTAAAGCTCAAGCAGAAGTCTTTGGAAATCTGCTTTGATTCCTCTGAAAAAAATTCTTGGGCTACTGTGCCATGTGGGCTTCCAAACCTTGCACCAAGGGCTTGCCCCAGCAGCAGGATTCTGCTCCCAGAGCTTAGTACCAGCCCTATCCTGGCTGCATTTCTCTCCTGCACGCTCAGTTCCTAACAACAGAACAGAACTGGGAAAAGGATTTTGACTGGCAGCTTGGCCCTCTCCAAACCACTGCCTTTTCCTGTGATTTTCCAGATAACTGTTTGAGAGACTAAGAGGAACTGTGCAGTGGAAGTTCGATTTAGTTGCACTCCTCAGCAAAGCAGCACCTCCATGAAAAAGGACAAAATGTCAGAGGTTTCTCCTTTACCTCAGAGCAGTTTCTTTAAGAAGGTGCTCTTGATGGGCTGGGGTTCACCTTCTCAACCTCCCTTCCCTCCCTCCTCGCTGAGTGCGAGGCTGGGGCTGCTGCTGCTGCTCTTTGCAGTTTAAACACCTCCCAAAGGGAATCGTTCAGGGAGCAGCTGTGAGCAGAACTGAAACAAAAGGATGCAAATCACAGGTGTCACTCTCCACAGGCATGCTAAGGAAATCTGAAAATGTTAGCAATGCTTCAAAACTCTTGCTAAAAATCTGAGCAGGTAGCAGACTTTTCCTTCCAGAAAATGCTTTTAATTAGGTTTATTGAGGTTCTATTCCATGTCACCAGCAATTCTGAAAGTCCCTTGGCCACCTTCCGTGGCTACTGCTTTCTTGGCTCACTGCAAGTTAAAAGAGCAGTGACCATTTTGTCAATCACTCTATCATGGAAGAGGACATTCACTTATCCAAGCATATCAATTATACATCTGGGCTTTTGAGAGATGATTTTGGTTTACCAGAGAGAAATCGTAAAGGTCTCACAGCTCTTTCCACAGAAGAGAACAAGAAGGAGCAGGGCTGCTTTGGAACAAGCATTTCCTCCAGGGCTGATATAAACAAATATCCTAAATGTTTTCATTTGTTGGGGAACAAGTATTTTCAAAATGTTGTATTTTTCAAAAACCTTGACAGAATCAAATGCTGCAGGAGTTATATACATACCAGAAAACAACAACAACAATGTTGTTGCTTGGCACAGGAGACAAATCTTTCTGCTCTTCACATTTCAATGTTGTTTCATACTCCAGTAATCCCAAAAGACAGTTTTTCATCTAGCCAAATTGATGACAGGAAGTAACAAGTCTATGTTCTTGAAGTACTGTCAATTACATTTTAAGACATCTGATAACATTAGATTTGTTTATTAAAAATGAAAGACAAGTCAATAAGGGCAAAACAACTGGCTGTCACTGGAATAAATTCCTGAGCTGAATGGCACCAAGTTTAAGAAAAAAATCTCCCATATTTTCCTGCAAGAAAAGGCACCAATTCTATCTGTAACACACTTAGAGTCAAAACACACGGAACACTCAGCATGCAGAGATACAAATCTGTAAAAATCCAAATTATTCCCATGGAGGGAAAAATCAAGGTTTGTTTCTTTCTTTCTGTTGGTAATTTACAATGTATTCCTGAAATTTCATCTCACTCTCTGATAAGCTGTAGACCTAATTTAAAAAAAAAAAACCAACCCTTATTTGTTGTGAAATACATTCATGACAACTTGACATTTTCTGAAAAATTAGCTGCTTCCACCTGTGAGAGATGTTAATGGTGTTAATTATGCTGTTTGCACAAGGGGCCTGTAAAAGTCCCAGGTGTGCCCAACACCAGGAACCGATTTCAATAACAGCAAACAACGTCTTGTACTCGGCCCCTTTTATCTTGTAGACTGTTGCTGCCCAAATACCATTAGTGTCAGAGAAGTTTGCTTTAGCTTTAGGGCAAGCATATCAGGAGGGCTTAACAAGCATTGCAAATCAACATTCAGCCACTGCTGTCCCTTCCCAAGGCTTACAAATCCTGAGCTTTCCCTGCTGCTTCCTCCTAGAGTCGAGATCTTTTCGCAGAGCTAGAGATAAGCATACATCAGGAGAGAGACTGAAATCATTTATCATCCTGTACCCACCAGAATTTCCCATCAAAAGACTTTGCTTCAAAACCAGCTCACATTTGCTGGGTTTTTTTTTGTTGTTCTCTCTCCAGTAACAGAAGTGACTGCATCCAAAGGTGTATTAAGTTGTGTTATTACAGCCACAGAAGTGTCATTTTTGAGAAAAATCATGCAACATTTTCTGCTAAGGGTTTTCTTAATGCAATTTAAAGTCATCTGGAACATTTGAATTTTCATATCTAAGTATTTTTAAATTAGTGAATTTTAAGAATGAAACCATTTGGCAAACACTACAGTTAAGGTGTAAAAAGTCAGGGGTCTCATCAGTGGCTGCAAATGTTTTTATAAAACACCATAACCTACATTTGAATCAGAGGTGCAGAAATAAACAGACTAAATAAACAGTCAAAATGTTCATGTTTAAAACTTACTTTTAGAAGGATTCTTCTCAAAAGTTACAATCTCCCACAAATTATCATTTTACTCCGTCATATTACATGAAAAAAATGAACATAGTGATATGAAAGCCTTGTTTAAAACCCCAGTAATTCTGTCCTTAAGGAAATTCTAGCAATTCAAAATTGATTTCAGGAGGGTAGGAAGTCAACATTCTGAAGTTTATTGCAACAGAAAAATTTCTAGAAGTGATACAGATGATGTACATATAGAAAGTAAAAGCTGAGTTTAGCACAAGACCAAATTTTAAAGGTGGATTTAAGTAATGTAATTTGTATGTGAATAGTTCTTAAATAATCACATATTGGGTAAGTTTTATTAAAGACACTATGACAAAATGATTCCTAAAGAAAACTCCTGAATTATTTACTGTTCTACCTGACCAAGGGTATAACTTAGGGGGGTTTTAAAAGCCTGATGATTTTGATGGGGGGTTTTGTTTGGGTTTGTTTTTTTGGTTTTTTTTTTGGGGGGGGGGATTTTTTGTGCGTGTGTTTGTTTTTGGGTTTGGTTTGGGGTTTTTTTCCAGACAATTTTTAATTTTACTTGACTATCTTGACCAGAAATGACATACTGTTAGACAATGCATGAAATCTAACTTAATTGCAAAAAATTAAAATTTATTGTATTGTACCTTCTGCACAAGGTTCCCTTCCTCTTATAAGTAAATTCTACTACTACTTCTGTCCATCCTTGCTACTAGTAGTTCCAAAATAATCGAATATTGAAACTCAAGAGTTTGCCTCCTGTTCTTCAGAGCTGTAGCCAGAAATGGTTGAAATTCTTTGCCACAACAAGCAGAGAGAACCAGACCAGGAGATTAGTAGTACAAGCCATAAAAATGTGTTTAAAGTAAGCAGAAAATTGTAAAATTATGGGTAAAGATGGTTTTTTTCCTCCTGCCCTTCTCTTACAATGTCAGGTTTATATTCTCTCCAAGAGGGGTATGAATTTTAAAAGTTCAGCATTTTGAGCAGCAGAAGAGGCTGCAATCCTACTTCCCATTTTATTTCCTATTTCAGGAATAATAGTTCCTCATTCACAGTAACACAGAAACGAAGGCAAACTCGAGAAATCAGGAAAGCTGGACTGCACATCCTTGTTTAGCAGAGCAGGAGGCTGACACACAGACCAAGGACATCAAGAGTTATTTTGTCACATAAATCCAAAATCAGTAGTACAGCTGTGAAATCCAAGAATATCTCTGCTGGGAGTAACCTCTACAGTATCACTTGAAGTCAGCAGGAGATGCAAAACCTCACAAGAGTTGGACATAAATACTCTCATTGAAAACCAGTGAAAATTTTATCTGCTAGTTATTCTTAAAGGTATCATCTCTTGCAATAGATAAATTACACCTCTTGCTGAAAGCCTCTCACTGATAAATGTGTGATGAGTTGACAGCAAGGATATAATTGTCACAAAAATAGCTCTTGTTAGTCTTGCTGTCTTATAAAGTCACAGATCAGGAGACACTCCAGTGCCCTGACTTCAACTATGAACAGACATTGCCACCAATTATAACTTTTTAGAGGGTACCTGTGAAATTATTCAGTCTCTTTTTGACAAAGTAACATAAATGAAATCCACAGCAACAATCAGAAGAGGCACCAGTAACGCTCTTCCATTCTTGATCTCATGTAAAAATAACAGCTGAGGTTGGAAGTAGGGCAGTTCCACACAGGTTAAAGTAAGGGGGTGCCTAAATTAATGGGACAATGTAAAAAGAATCACTGGAAGAAGCACATTTTGGATTCAATAAAAAGCAAAATCTCCTACCCATGTAGATGTCAGAAGTCCTGGCCTCACTAACAAGCAAGAGATTGCAAAGCCCCTTTGAGTCCACAAAGGGGACAGTACCCAGGCTGCAAAAACATGCAACTCCATATGACATGACATTTTAAGGAACTGCCCAAGCAGCTCAGCTGCTTCTATTTAGCTATTGTAGGTCACAACAACTTTTTATTCATGTTCCTCGTTAACAGAGAGCAAACCCTTGCACAAAATCTAATGCTAAGGATCCTTAATGCAACCAGACTATTTATTTACCTTCCTGCCTAGATCTAGGAGGGAAAAATCATCAATAATTTCTCCATAAATACAGGGAGAGGTGTTGTTGTATTAGCTTGAATAATGCTAGTGAAAATATTTCTGGTTAAAATTTGTGATGGTTGACTCATGCAAGTAAGAGAAATAAAGACATCTCCAAACTAACACCAACATTAGAAGAAACTTAGTGACCAGCAGAAAAGTCATGAGTTATTTTATAGAAATTATTGTAGGGAGATAATTCATGTAGAAAATATGTCTCAAAATATTTTTTAAAAAATTATAGAACTTCTTCCAAGTTCCACCTGACATAGGGAGATCTATAGATCATAGGGAAAATCTAATAGACCTTCTACAGTGGTGACATAACTCCCATTAATTTTTGTGGCAACAGATGATGCAGGACTTGCTTGCAGGAATCAAGTCCCTCACAAAGCTGAGACTTTTCCATCAGGAATTAACTGAGAAAAGGATCTTTGTAGCAAAGGTTAGATTCTGACCTCTTCATGAATCAGTACCTTTTTCTGTGACTCAATAATTCTCATCTCACTGGGACTATCACGAAGAATTCTGCTTGCCATAATGATAAAGAATGTCCTGATGCAGAGGTTTCACCTGGAATCTGATGTCAGCCATATCCACTGCACTCAGCCTGCACCACAGATGAGAAAACAAAATCATACTGAGAAAATCCATGGGGAAAAAATTGTCTTAAGCTTTTTTATTTTTTAGTGAGCTAATGTAAACCTTAATTTAAGGGTGTAAGAATATGGAAGGCAATATTTTAACCATTTTTCTGATATTTACATAGGAGTTACCTAAACAAGAAAGATATGGCTTTCCTCTATAACAGGAAACTGCCTGGCATGGCAGTAAACAGAAATTTGCAAGGCATGATGAATATTCTTTAAAAATCAAGGAAAGAAAATAGTTCTTTATAGCCATAGGGCAGGCTTCTAAAAGAGAAAAACTTGAAGAAAATTACCAAGAAGGTTTAGACCTAGAGGCAACACAGATCTTAAGATAATCTTAAGATATATGGGGATATTCTTGGAGAAAGAGA
>VYXF01009503.1:0-18675 GCA_013397295.1 Polioptila caerulea
CACATACTCCCCTGTACTTTTATCAGTGCTAGGGAGGTCCTACTGCTTGAGGGTAATGCACTGTAAAGATCTACACAAGCAAAGGAAGGATATAATAAATTGTGGGTTTTTTCCTCCAATGTTCCTCTGACCTTATTTGGGGGTGGAATTTAAGTAAACATACTGTAACTTCAACAGTTTACCAAGACTGACTGATCTAGTTAACCAAGCCTGGTGGTACACCACTGATATGAAACAGAGTACTTGTGTATGGAGTTCTCTGTGATGCTGTTACTGACAAGGTTTTTTGGATGTAGTGCACATATATCACTTGATATTTTGTTTGGTAGCCCTCAAAAAAAGTCACATTGGTGGCAGTGGAGCTGAAGTGCTGTGTTTGAAGTCATGGTCTTCATAGTGCATGGCATTTTAATGCTGCAAGTGAAGATCTGGCCCCAAAAAAATGTTGTGAAATGTAAAAATTGCAGGATCTGTTCTTGCCTGGGATTTGCTGCTCTGCTGTGTGGAATGGTTGAGTCCCTGTGGCTGAGACAGGCTGTCCTTCAGCTGTTTAGTTTTTTTGTTTATCCAGATACATCAAGACTTGCTAGGCTCTGAATTTGCCTTTTCTGGAAGTGGATAGTGGTTGAAACTCCTTTTAGGGATGACTTTCAGGTCTTAACTACCTTGTGGAGAGAAGAAGAAGGTGTAAGAGAGCCTGGGCCTGGCTGTGAGCAGTTTGTGTAATTGCTGTTGGCTTCTTCTGTCTGAAGGAGAAGGTGCTTTAATACAATCTGAGGGGAGGATTGGTACATGTTAGCAGCACTGATTCTCACCTGTCCCCAGGTCTGTGTGAAAATGTGTGACCCCTCCAAAGGAGCAGCAGGCCAGAAGACGATAGCTGTGTTGCTCCCTTGCCTCCTAGACAAAGGAATAGTAAGCACAGTTGCTGAAGTCCGATCTCTCAGGTTAGTGTTGCACCATGTAAGTTCCCTGGGGGTTGCCTTGTCCCCAAGTCACCAAGATTATTCACCTGAGTTGCAGAATGTTCTTTGTGTTTGAAGTGACAACTTGCTCCCCTAAAGAGCTTTCCTGCTGAGTTCTTTTCTCACCGAGTTTAAACAGCAGCCCTGAGAACTCTGCCTGTCTTTTGGGAGTGCATGGCCTCTCTGCAAATGCCCAGATTCAGTTCCCAGCAGGAAGTTCCTTTATCCCTGTACAAATGGCAGGCTGATCCAGAAGCAGTGTGCCATGCTAAGGCTGTCCTTTGGGACTGGCATGTCTGTTCTGTTTGCAAACAAAATGTCCCGAGGTTTTTCATACAGCCATGTCTGATTTCACAAGTGCTTGTGAATATTGACAGTTCACATCCCAGATGTGACTGCACGCTGTTCAAATATATTTTATTCCTTGTAACAGTTCAATGTCCCTTGATGTGTAGGGACTTTATATGCTTGCCAATTTATAACCGTGTTTATTCTTTCCTTTGACTGAGAGACAGAAAAGCTGCAAAATTCAGAGGGAGGGTAGCTAGCTAGTCTTCACAAAAATAATTATTTTAACTAAAAAATATTTCTTGAACTTCTTTTATTCCTTTTGAAGTTATGAAAACCCTTTGTCAAAATGCAGCATGAGAGATGTGATCAGTCTGGAACTGACTAGTAGACTTTGAATAGATTATTGCAACTTTTCTTTTCTTGGGCAGAGACAACAGATGTCTCGCGGTGACTGCCCAGTGCTTGTTTAAAACATGGGGATGTGTAATTTCTTCCCACATCTGTCTGCAGTACTGCCTCTTTGCCCATTCCCTTTGTGATTCCAGGGCCAAAGTAAACAATCTCTGGCCAAAATATACATAACATGCCTTGGAATCTCAGGGTTAGGGAATAATTTTGTTTAAGCAAAAATTACACATAGTTTTGTTTGAAGGAAGATATATGTTGGCATATCTGGATTACAGTAGATTAGAGAGGCTTTTCAGATCAGTCTGTGTGTATCTCTGTTGACCTTCCCTTCAATCTTTTTCCAGCATTAACACTCTTGTGAAGATCAGTAAAAGTGCTGGGTCTATGCTGAAACCTCATGCGCCAAAACTTATCCCAGCCCTGTTGGAATCCTTGAGTTTGCTGGAGCCTCAAGTCCTCAATTATTTGAGTCTTTCTGCAACAGAGCAAGAGAAAGTAAGTGCATATATGGGGAAGTGCATATATGGGGAAGTATCATGGGGAAGTATCAACAGAGTAGAGATAACAAAGATGTAATCTTCATTCAGTGAACAGAAAAATAGCAGATTTGGTAGAGATATGTTCAAAAAGCAAAGAGAAATAACTAAAAAGTTACTAAAAAGTTCGGTCATAGAATATGACTAGACAATGTGGGAGATTTTTTTTAGGGATTTGGATTATTTTTATTCTCTAGACTATGGTATGTTTCCAAAAGTGAAGAGTAATTTTAGTAATCTGTTCTTAAATGTCACTGCTATTTTTCCCAAGGGATTAACTTCAGGACTTCATATAACTTAAATTTAAAGGTATGCCATAGCACTATGGACTGGAGGTGGATGTTGTCAGCATTGTGTCATTTAATTGTTGTAAAATAACTGTATTAATCAGTCACAATCTTCTTAGGAAAGTGATTGAAACCCATTGATTAGAAACAAATTTAGCTAATTTCGTTGTGGGAGGGAAGAGGGTCAGTTAGATTGGTCCTTTGCAAATGAAAAGGGAGTGAACAATATGAACAGTTCAGTGTGAGATTTTCTCTCTTTGTTTTCCCTTCCTCTCTCCCTCGCTCTAGAGGTCTAGAGTCAGTCTGCCT
This sequence comes from Polioptila caerulea, assembly GCA_013397295.1. Taxonomy (NCBI): domain Eukaryota; kingdom Metazoa; phylum Chordata; class Aves; order Passeriformes; family Certhiidae; genus Polioptila; species Polioptila caerulea. The sequence goes on from VYXF01009503.1 coordinate 2,797, forward strand.
CTGCAAGGGAAACATTCAAAGTTTGTAAGCATAATTGCTTTCTCCATGCATCTGAAATAGACTTTTGTGTAAAGTTGTGAATTACAGCTGATGTTGTTGCCCTCTCTACTGTTTTCATGTTGTGTTTACACTTTGACTTGTTTGGTGTTTTTGTTTGTTTGTTTTTTTTAAGACTGCCATGGATAGTGCCAGACTTAGTGCTGTCAAGTCATCTCCTATGATGGAAACCATTAACATGGTAAGTATTGATTTCGGAAGGGTTGCAGTGTAAGGTATGTTGTAGAAGAATAGGAATTAAAATGTAAGCTTTATAGAATATCTCTTCAGGGTTCATTTTCTTAACACATCTCCATGTGGCTGTCTGTCAAATTCCTTTATCATGTACAGACTTCTCGTCATGCCACCAAATGCTTGCCCATCAGATCAGTTGTGAATAACTTTGGCTCCATTTGGAGTCAGATGGATTGCTTCTTCATCTGAAAACCTGCCTGCTTTGGTGAAGAAGGCATCCTTCAAGTGCTTTTCTTTGGGTGGGGGCTCAGCTGATTCTGGGTTATGTTAGCCAGCATTTCTCTTCATCTCTGTCCCACAACTCTACAACCAGCTTCTCACCTGGGCCTTCAATTGATGATAGGCACTGTTGGTATGGCATAAATGCTGTTCAACCATTGCCTTGTGGTGCCTTAGATAGTCCTATCTGGGCCTTGTCCATACTTTCATATTTAGAGAAAATGCTGAAATCATTGGAAGCACTGTTAGCAAGTGCTGTTTGGCACCAGAGTTTCTTGCTGCTGGAGGAGCAGTTGCTGATGCCCGGATGCTGTGCTGTAGGATCTGTCCTGTTAGAACTCCCTGTCCTCTGTAGGAGCCTGTCCCTTCCCAGAAAAAGGCCCCTATTTTCTGCTCAGGCTTTACACACATCCTGGGGCATGTGAGGGTTGAGCAAGTTTTAGGGGCGTTGTAGCCACCAGAGAAATTTATTGTTTCTTTGACTTACAGAAAAATAGCTACAGCAAGCCCTCCTGTACATAACATCATGCGGAGTAGAGTTTTGGTGTCAGGTGGTCTCTATAAATAAAGTGGTTGGGAATGAAAGGCTCCATGTAAAAGTGTACTTGCTGCAACCCTGCAGGCTGCAGCAGCTGCTCCTGTCCCTCCTCCCATGCCCTACCCTGCCAGCCCTGGGGGAACAGCTGTGATGATCATTGATTGGGATTTTGTAGGGTAGGGGAGAGGTAGTAGTGGCTTCCCTAGAGTATTATGAAGATGTTGTGGCTAATGAGCAACCTCCTGTATATTCTGGGGCTGGCTGGGAGATTATATGGATCATTTGCTTCACCGTACCAGTGATGGAGGGGGAAGTAACTGTTGGTCTGACTTTGGAAGCTCAATTACTTTCATTTAGTATGTGATCCTTGAATTTGCTACAGGATGGATGTCCCCTCTGCAGACAGTATGTTACACAGAATGCTGGTAACAGGAGGCTTTCTGTTTTGCCCAGTGGCGTTTTAGGCATAGCAGATTAAAAATTACACTAATCACATCCCTTTTGTACCTTTATGTCATTTATGCCACTTGTTTGTCTTGACTGGTTTCATGTCATTCTTTAGTTTGGATATGTTATTGCTTCCTGGTTTCAGAGAGTTGGGGAAATGTTGGGTTTTGTCCTAAGATACAGACACCTTTTCATCTCATTCTCACTGGTGTGTTAGTTTCAGGCTTCCTGAAGAGTTGAAGTGCAGGAGCACATCAGTTCCAGCAAATTATAGTTCTAGCAAGATCAGCTCAGCAGAGAAGTGGGACAGGAGAATCTTTATATGGTGGAATCCACTTCATGTTAGCTTTTTCTCATCATGCAGCAAACTCTTGTGATTCAGCTGAGGATCAATCAGCAGTGCTGAGGCAGCCTCTGCTAGAAATACACTAACTTAAGTCTGCCATCATTACCTTTCCTTCTTTTTCTTTTTTTTTCTTTTTCTTTTTTTTCCTTATTTTTGTCTCTCTCCCTGTCTCTTACCTTTCTCTAGAGCTTGCAGTATTTGGATGTGTCTGTCCTCGGTGAGTTGGTCCCTCGGCTGTGTGAACTGATCAAAAGTGGAGTTGGCCTTGGCACAAAGGTATGTCCATGGTTTTAATAGTACTTTTGGAAATGAAGAAGGGAATATAGACCAGTGTCTATGTAAATATGGTTCCTTTGGCTATGTCTTTTAAAGCAACAGCTTGGGTTCATACATACTGGAGTCATTTGACATCTGAGTCCCACTCCACTACATTACTCTGCTGAATGTGTGCTGCCCTAGCCTCCTCTAGGCTACATGGCTGCTGAGCTCTGTGACACATGAGTGCAGAAGGTTGTCCTTATTGCTGCAAATCCTCTAGGGTCATCTGTCCTGAGTGGGGGTATTTTTTCCCTTCCTGTTTCAATTCTTGTCATTCATGTTTTGCAAACTTTTACTGCTTCTGCTTTTACTGCTCTTGGATTATGAGAATAGAGGCGAGTGGGTGTAGATCATGTCTTACCGGTTAATGTAGCACCGCAGCAAGTATTAACAATAATAACCATCAGCAAATATTGCTTTATTTTACCTTTGTTTTCTCTTGCAATATTCTAGGGGGGTTGTGCCAGTGTAATTGTGTCATTAACCACACAGTGCCCTCAAGACTTAACACCTTATTCAGGTAAGGTTTGTCTCTTAGTGTCAGGTTTTAAAGGTGCTTTTTGTTGCCATGGTGTTTTTTCCCTTGAGTTTAGCACAAGAAGATCTTTACGTGTGTATTTTTATCCGAGAGCTATTTGAAGTTACCTTGTTTTGTTTGAGATTGGCATGCTTGGAGTAGGTTCAGTACCCCCACCCGGCTGGAAGAGGTAGAGGAGGGAGTTGAGAGAATTCACTAGCACTAAGCAGGAATAGGTAAAAATATTTGTTTGCTTGCTTGGAGCAATCTAACAATGCCTGTGTTAGTGCAGCACTGTCAATATGCAGTTGTTCCTTCAACTTGAGCTATGGGTGGACCATGAACAGCAACTTCGCTTCATTGGGTCTGTTCTAATAGTATAAAGAACATCACCTTTCTGTTGCAAAATAGAAATGAAGCTGAAAGCATGATCAACTGGAGTGCTTGCATATAGGAACATTATCAGTTGAGGTGTGCAAAACACTAGCACTAGTTTAAACTTAAGGATTTACAGACTTACAACCTCACATAGATGCAGTGAGGAAAAATGCATAGGTTCAGGCAGTCTAATGAAATGCAGGCTATTGTAATTCTTGCCATAGCAATAAAACATGATGCTTTTGGTAAAGTCAAGTCTCTTCCAACAGGCAAACTTATGAGTGCTTTACTTAGTGGCCTGACTGATCGCAACAGTGTGGTACAGAAGTCTTTTGCCTTTGCTATGGGGCATCTAGTCAGGGTGAGTTGGGCTTTAAGTTTTATTTTGCTTCTTTATTGGTGGTCTTCTTTGAAGTGTTTGAGTAATTTGAGTCTCTTCCTTGTTACAGACTTCCCGGGACAGTAGCACTGAGAAGCTGCTGCACAACCTCAGCAGCTGGTACATGGAGAAGGAAGGTATGTTGCCTTTGGGGTATTCACTTACAGAATACAGTGCAGAAAAAGTTCCTGGTGATAGCAAAAGCTAGTAAAGAAATATTTGTATATTGTGATGCCTGGTTTCACTGACTGAATAATTCCTATACCATGTTACACAGTGTTGTGCATTACTTTTCTTTCCAAGAGGCAAACTAAGCAGTTAAGAGGTTAATCCTGCTTCCCAGTCATAATGTGCTTGTTTTGCTCTTTCAGAGCCAGTTTACAGAGCAGGCTGTGCTTTAACTGTGCACGCTATGGGACGCTACAGCCCAGATGTCCTAAAGAACCATGCCAAGCAGGTGCTGCCATTGGCTTTTCTTGGAATGCATGAAGTGCATGAGGAAGAGAAAGGAGAGAAAGAGAATTGTACTCTGTGGACTGAAGTTTGGCAGGAAAATGTACCTGGTATGTTGTGTTAANGAAGGAAGGTATGTTGCCTTTGGGGTATTCACTTACAGAATACAGTGCAGAAAAAGTTCCTGGTGATAGCAAAAGCTAGTAAAGAAATATTTGTATATTGTGATGCCTGGTTTCACTGACTGAATAATTCCTATACCATGTTACACAGTGTTGTGCATTACTTTTCTTTCCAAGAGGCAAACTAAGCAGTTAAGAGGTTAATCCTGCTTCCCAGTCATAATGTGCTTGTTTTGCTCTTTCAGAGCCAGTTTACAGAGCAGGCTGTGCTTTAACTGTGCACGCTATGGGACGCTACAGCCCAGATGTCCTAAAGAACCATGCCAAGCAGGTGCTGCCATTGGCTTTTCTTGGAATGCATGAAGTGCATGAGGAAGAGAAAGGAGAGAAAGAGAATTGTACTCTGTGGACTGAAGTTTGGCAGGAAAATGTACCTCGTATGTTGTGTTAAGAATAGTAAAGCTTTCTGGGAAGCATGGGACAAGAAATAGCATGCTTTCTGGAATTCCATTTTGAAAGTACCGAGTTCTCATGGTAAGAGATTTGGGAAGATTTTGTTCCCATTTTCTTCCTTGCTCTGGATTTCTTGTATGGAGGTTACCTCCTCTGGCTATTTAAAGTAATTACAGGGGTATTGATCACAAGGATGGACCGGCACAGTAGAAGTATTTTTAAATTGTGATACACTGAATGCCACTGTAATATGGCCCTGATGGTACAGATAACTAGACGCCTTTGGAAATTTTGATGCCAGCCTTTAGGGGCTGCTGCACACTTTAAAGTTACAGGGCCTTTGGCCTTTCTCTCTTGTTGGAGATCTCTGTGGTAATACCTGTGGTTTTAGCTTCAATGAACGTATCTGTGCTATAGAACTGCAGCTCTTTCTATAGAGGAAGATCTGGTTGCATTATAGTATTGTTTTGCTGACACTTTTAGGTTTCAGATCTGGTTCCTTAGTCAAGAGATTATTTTTCTGGAGTCTGAGAAAGGAGCTGAAAAAGGCTTTCTGGTGACCTGTTTTTGGAAGAGGGGAAAAAAAATTATATTCCTTCGAAACAGGCTAACCCAATGTCTAATGTCTGCTATATGGAAGGACTGAAATGAGCTCTGTGTCTAAATACACAACAAAGACGTAATTTGGAAGCCCTAGAAAAGAACCTATCTTCAATCAGGCTGGGAGGAATTCTTCATTCTTAAGCCTGAAGTACACCTTTCTGATGTGTCTCATAGCCAAAAACCCCAGGAGATCTGTAACTGGTTGTTTTTTGTTTTTTCCAAGATAAGGCTAAGCTTGTTTTCTTGTGTTTTTTTGTTATGTTGTTTTCGGAGGGTTTTTTTTAGTAAGGTCAAAGGTTGCTTGTTTTGTAGCAAAATTACATTTTTCCTCCATTTGACATGCAGGTACTCAGGGTGGGATCAGACTGTATTTGCAGGAGTTGATATCCATCACCCAGAAGGCTCTGCAGTCCCAGTCCTGGAAGATGAAAGCTCAGGGAGCAGCTGCCATGGCATCAATTGCCAAACAGACAGGCTCCCTTGTACCGCCACATCTGGGAATGGTGCTCTCTGCACTGCTGCAAGGCCTGCCGGGAAGAACCTGGACTGGGAAGGTAAAGAGGGAATTCTCACCTCATGGTTTGCTGCATGCAGCCCTTGAGCCAGGAAATGCAATGTTCTCTGCTGCAGAGCAGCATGATAAGAATGCTGAGGCAGGGAGTCTGCCTTTTGTCCTGCGTTTAGCAGATACCGAAATAACTGGGAAGATAGGTAGGTGAAATTCAGACTGCTTTAGGAGTTGAGTTCCCACTTAGACTAATTCCACTGCACCATTTCTAGCCTGGAGGGATACTGGCATGTGCTCAGAGGTGCTGCAAGGCCCCTTTCTGTTGCCAGTTCCATGTGGATTGAAAGCTAGGTCCTCTGCAGGAGGAGTGGCAGGAGATAGACATTGCTTCTCCAAACTGGTGTCACAGGCATATTTCCCTGCCGCCCCGTGCAGAAGAACACAAAGGTTTGCCCGGTGCAGCAGACTGTGCATTTTGGCCGTGTGGCACTTCTCAGTGATGTCTCTTTTATCATTGCAGGAGGAGCTGTTAAAGGCCATTGCCAGTGTCGTTTCTGCGTGCAGGTAAGTGGCCTGCATGAGGCAGTACCCTCAGGATGTGAGATAAGGGAGGCTGTTGTACAGTGTCATTGCATATAGAGTACTAAGGAAATTCTAGAAGGTTTGTCATCACCATCCTGGTCTCCGGTGAGCATGTGAGGAGCAAGTGATGCTTCAGAGAGACCTGTAGAAGTAAATTATTGATTTCTCTAGATCAGGAAGAGGAAGATGTTGAAAGGCCACAATTGCTAAGAGGAAAGCAGAGACTAAGAGGGAAGATGGAGACCTTAAATGGGAAAAGGAGGAAGAGGTAGAAGAGTAGTGAGGGAGCAAGTGCCTTGGAAGCATGTGAGGAAATAAGAAAATAAAACAGGGAAAACAGATAGAGCACTGCAGCGTAACTTCTGTTACAATTGCTGGTAGGCAACTGAGTGCCTGGACACAGGAGTTAATTCCTGTCTGGGAACGGCAGATTTTGGGAAGAGATTAACATGATAGTGTCTGTGTGTCTTTCATTTCAGTGCAGAGCTGCAGAAGTCAGTGCCTGGTCAACCCACCATCACAGATGTTGTCCAGGCTGTCCTGAAAGAATGTCGTAAAGAAAACCTGAAGTATAAGATGGTGGCACTGCGCTGTGCAGCCGAGGTGCTGCAGGCAACAAAGGAAGACCGGTTCCAGGAACTTGCTGATATCATCTTTCCCATGATAAAGAAGGTGACAATTCAACTTGAGTTTTCTCTCTTTCAAAGCAGAACACCCAACTGGTGACAGTCCCAGTGATGCTGGCTGCATGCCAGGCTTCTGCCCAGAGCACTGGTGATGTGAGGCATTCCCCACACTCAGCCAAATCTTTGGTAGGGCTGAATACCAGACAGTTGGGGAGCCCTGGGGTGATTCTGCCTGTGATGTCCACCACTGCCTTGTTACCACTTGAAAAGTTAATTCCTGGCTGCTCTACAGGCAGCAAAAGGCTCCTGGGAAGCTGTGTAGAGTGCTTGTGTTTAGTATCAGCAGAGCCTTGCAGCTCTGCGAGTGGGGCTCACATAGCACAGGCGCGTGTCGGGGTGCCCGGCCACAGAGCCCACCGTGCCCCTTTGCCGGCTGCCAGCAGCACCGGAGGCGGGCACTGCAGGGGAAGGCTGAGCTGCACTGCAGTGTGTGCCTAGCCTGCCCTCATCCTTCTGTCACTCACACCTTCCCCCATGGCCTCTGCAGAACTCCCTGGAGAGCATGGGAACGGCTTTTCCAAAGCATGATGAAGAGGATGAGGACATGAGGGAGAAAGAAGTTCAGATGGAGTCCCTGATCTGTGCCTTCGAGACCCTGGGCAAAGCCTGGCCGAGGAGCCTGGAGACACAGCGTAAGTCAGCTGATGACATGCAGAGCAAACTGTTTTGTCTTAAAATGAAAAGCAGAAGAAGGGGGAAGGACAGGGACGTCACATGCACGGTGAGAAGAGTGCAGGAATAGATGCAGGATCTCCCTGCAGGCAGCTTGTAAGAGTCTTCAGTGAGAAAGCTGCCCCAACAGCTTTCTGGTGAAATAACCCATCCTTGGTAAAAATCTTTACTGTTATCTTAAATTCACTTCACAAAAATGTTTTGAGTTTATAGATGTTCAGGATGAGTGAGATGGCTTGCCTAAGGAAAAGAGGCCTAACTCTGCTGCTCACTTTTATGTTTGCATTAAAGCTGGTACAAGGTGGAATAATTGGAAATACGTGGAGAAGGATGGGGAGAGGTTGCTTTTATTATGCTGGAGTGTATAATGCAGCTGTTTCATCTGCCAGCATTTGTAATGAGTGAGTTGATGTGGTGAAGGTTTTCGGGGTTACTCTTTAAAGGATGTTGACTTCGTCAACAAGTGATTAGCTTGATGTCACTTGTTGAGAAGCACTTCAGAGACAGACCAGTGTTTCCTTCTGCATTTCCCTGTGATAACACGGTGATGTCCTTATTTTCCTGTAGGTTGCTATCGCCAAGAGTTTTGTAAGTTAATGTGTGACCGTCTGAAACTCAGCACATGGAAAGTGCAGCTTGGAGTGCTACAAGCCATGAATGCCTACTTTCAAGGGTAATTCTTCTTTCTGCAATCCACTTCAGTGATCTGTCTTCTCTTTCTTGGTTGAAATTAATGAACTTGATGACACTGAATTCTCGGAGAAGTTGAGCAGACTTCTGTCCCAGTGATGCATGCTGCCTGACTGTTTTTGCATTTGACAGGCTAATGCTGTTTGATAAGGAGCACTCTGACCCTGTGGCTTTGACAGAAATACTGTTGGAAACCTGTTCCTCTATCACCCATTCTTTAGGTAAACTGACTTCTGTTTTGTGATAGATGATGAATTGTTTGTTAATACTGTTGTCCTCTGGGGAGGTAGAGGAAATCTGTGGTAGAGAAAATGCAGAATAAGCAGAAGTTGTCAGAGGTAACATTTAGCTGTTCCTTGCACTGCAGTGTGATCATTGTGAAGTTGCAGTGTTCAAGACAGTACTGTGCAGGGCGCAGTTCACAGAGAAGTGCATTCCTCTTGTGCAAGAGCTCTGGAAGGGGAAGGTGAGGCAGACAGCAGACCATGCAACCTCTCAGAACGCAATCAAGCTATTCCTGATTTAGTGAAACACAAGCTTTTCTCCTCCACCATTCAGATTTCTTAGACACATATGCATTATGTATCCAAGATTATAGGATCCAAAAGATACCCCAAATTTCTCAGATAGCCAGTGCATGAAGCTCCAAGGCTTAGAGGCAGTTTGTGCTCTACCAGAGCAGGGCACCCATATATAAGTGCTGCTTGTGTTATTGACAGTCATGGGCCTCTTCATTACTTTGGTTGTGTTCCCACTTGTCCTGTGACTATTACAGTGCCCCATATCTCATACCTGCATGTGGTCTTGTTTCTGATGGGCCTAAAGAAAGCACTTACTTTAGTGCTAGCTACCAACTCAGAGACTCCTTTTGATAAAGTTTCTTTTAGGTATCAGTCCTCATGGAATGAGGACTAGGGTCCTCACCTTAGTAAGATTTTAGCTCAGAGACCAGGTAACTTTTTGTGACAAGCTTGTGCTTGATGGCTGGCATAGGGTTTATGTACCCTCACTTAATGCTACTTGTTAACATTTGCAGGGTCTCTGGCCAGTACAACTCACTTGAACATTTTGTTACGCACAGAAGTTGTGTTTCGTTAAACACAGAAGTTGTCTGCCATCACCTTGCAGGCAGGCGTGCGGCAGCACTTTGGCAGCATTTTGTTTCCTGTTGGAATATGCAAGGGACAGTAGCTCTGGCAGTGGCAGAGGCAATACACAAGGTTTAGTTGACTTGTCAGCCTCCAGTTGTTGACTTTCTGCCATTCTAATGTGCCTTGTGTTCAAGTGGGCACTGCAGACTGACAGCACAAACAAGAGCTCAGTGAACTGTGTTAAAAAAACTGGTCTGGAGATCACAGAGGTGACTGCTTTTTGTAAGGTTAGTGCATTTGGTTCTCAACATGGTTTTGGATTTTCTTGTCTGTTTTCTTTAAATCCCTTAGAAAACAAAAGCTACACATCCATAAGAACAGAAGCTTTGTCTGTGATACAACTGCTGCTCACCAAACTACAAGGTGAGACTTTTTACTTGCCAGCTGGAAGAGCCACTGCTTGGTAAAGATGGCGCCTGCCTGTATGGCCTGCAGCTCTGGAGAGAGGGCCTTACCTTCTGCTTGGAGCACTGGGCAGTTCTGGGCAAGCTGGGAGAGGGTTTGAAGTAACTGAGGCTAATATCAAGTTCTAAAGTACTGTTGGATGTTTTTTTTGGTGGGGAAAATGTTCAGCAAGGAGGGTCCCACATGGAGCTCACAGAAGTGTCTCGTCAGATCTGTCTGTTATGTTCAAGCTCCATAGAGAGGGGGAACTCCTCTTAGTACAGAAGAGTGATTTTTACCTGTTCAGTGACAAGTTTGTTTTCTCATTATTATTTGGTATTCAAGCCTTGCAGAATTGACTTCATAGGATGAAGTCTTCTTAGATCTCAGGTTCATATGTAGCAAATTTTTCCTTTCTGATATGCATTTCATGTTTCCTTTATTCTACATGCCTCTTTCATGAGCCAGTTGCAACATGGGAAAAGTGATTCTTCAGGCCCTTGTGTTCACATGTTGCAGGCTGAGACAATGACCCCTGGTCTAGAGAGGTGCAACTCCATGGCAGGAGACAGCACATGCTTCTGAGCATCTAGGTGAATCTGAGTTCTCCTAGAAGTGCAGTATGGATTCTGAGGGAAAGGTTGAAGCAGCCTGTCTGGAGAAAGCAATGTCCTTTTGGAATTTTGTTTTCTGGTGTTCATGTCCAATGTCTGTCTGTCTTTATCCGCACAGAAGCTCAACAGTGGGAAAGCCTGGCGCGAGAAAGCAGAGAGCACCTCATTCGTTCGTTGTCTACCATGGCATCAGATAGCAGACCTGAGCTGCAAGAGAGGGCGTTTGTGTTGAAGAAAACACTTGAAAATCTTGACTAAGTTGTAAACCATAAATTTCAAAGTGCCATGTAAAACAAAAACAAAAAAGTGCAGTGGTCTGAAAACAAAGTGGGGAAATGAAGATTACTCTGTAGGATGCATCATTCCTGGCCAAAATAAAAAATGCCTTAAATTCTTTCCCCATTAATATTATTTTTACTCTTATGCTGATCGGTAGTTGTTTTATCAGCAAATACCTCTATCTGCCCAAGAATGTTTGTAAGTGTGTAATATAAAAACACAAGAGCAAGATGTTTTTTTTTTTTTTTTTTTTTAATATCGGCAGAAGAATGTTACTCAGACCCCTTTTGTCCTTCAAAAAACTGTTGAAAATCCACCAGCAGAGAAAGTAAAAGTTATCACATTTTCACATTATTTTGTATGTGGAGATCTGTTAACTGGTGTGTACTCCAGTAGTGCTGGTGTTTGTTATCTGTAGAGAACAAAATGCTTCCCTTGATGAGGCCTGTGTTCGACTCCTGTGGCTTCCCAGGGGCAGAGTTTCATCTGACACCCACCTCTGCTTCTGCTTGCTCCTCCCTTGCAGCCTGTTGTTTGTGCATTATGAAAGGCAGAGTACTGTTAACTTCACTCCTTCCTCCTTCTCTGACCTCAGCATGGATTGACCGAGACTATGCCTTCCCCAGCTGGCAACCTCGGCCTCCCAAACTTTAAATGAGAACTTTTTCCCCCAAAGGATGCACAAGAGAGCACTTTACTGAGCTGTGTGGGACAAAGTTGAGCCTAGTTGGTACCCAGGTGGAACACTGCTCTTCTCAAAATTGTTTTGCATGGACACTCCTTAGCTCCAGGAAATAAAAAAAAAAAAAGGAAAACAGTTTTTTTTAGATATGTTTTTGAAGAGCGTTTGAAGTTTGAAATGACACATTTTTTTTAGTAGTGGTAATGTTTTCTTCCCTTCCTGTTCGTAAACTTGTTCTGGCTTTGGAAACCTGTAATAATTTAGACTTGTCAATATTTGTAAGAAACTGAATCATCTGTCATTTATCAGAGCCCAAGTCATGCTGGTTTCAGGCAGTTTGCACTTAAGATTATATCTGCATTAACATGGGAGTAAAATTGCTATATGGTGATGTGGCCCTGCTGCCTGTCTCCTTTTTTTTCCCTCCTCTGACAAAAGACAAATCTGACCACTATAGCAACAAACTTTAATAGTGTGAAGACAGCGCTGCTCCATAATCTGACCAGTATGTGTACAACTTTTTGGGGATAAATGCTTTGCTGACGGTGAAATAAAATCATTAATGTGGGCAATATCATGTTCATGGCTTTCAGCACCAGAAGGCTTGTATCTTTTCTTGCAGTCTCCAGCTCCTCACAGATCTGCTCCGCTAAGGAGAGGATTGCTCAGATTGACATCATGTTTCATCCATGCCCATTTATTCAGATACAGGTATGCAGTACCTACTTGCCCCTCAGGTGCCATTCCCCAGTCAGTGTTTCCTGGTACTGTAACAATATTGTTGTCTGACTTGTTCTCCATAGGGAAGAATGTAGTTTGTGCATGCCTGGTAAGAGAATGGCAGGAAGAAATGGGCAGGGCTGTCCCCCTGTGGCTCTTGTGTAGCAGAAACCTCAGCAAGCACTATTGCATTGTACATTAGAACTGGTCAGTGGGCAACTCCTTGGTGCTGGGAGCTGGTGCTACAATGTTCTGATTTACACCTTGTTGCAGGGAGCTGCTCTTTGTTTACCTGTAGTTTGAACTATTGAGCACAGTGTACATTTTAAAATTTTACTGGGCAAATCATTTTGCAGTATCTTTAAAAACTTGCTTACCGTGACATGTAGTGTCATGAGTGCTTTTTTTTTTTGCTTTTTTTTTTGTATTAGGTGAATATTACTGGTGATGCTTTGCTGTAGCATTTCATTGTCTGACTTGGGTTTTTCATATTGGTGAGTGACAGTAACAGAAAAGCAAGAGCCTCCATGTCTCTGGTAACTTGAGCTTTCACTGTGGACTGGAGTATTCAGAGGCAATGCCTAGTATGGTCAAATGACTGTACTTAGAATAACTGTAATCATTGTCAATAGCAACCTGAATTTTTCTATTGGGGATTTACACTAGAGGGAAGAGCATATTCTAGGAACTCTACAACAGCTGGATTAACAACTCTGGCCAAGAGTGTTAGGAAGGTTAGAGACGGTATGACACTTTCTGAATCACAAAGCAATATGTCTTTCTCGTGATTACAGAGCAGATTCAGAGCTCCTCTCTAAAGCATGTGCCTATACACAAAACCTACCTGTACAAAAATTAAGTCAGAGGTTTGATTTCTACCCCCCTCGCATTTGTAAACTTGATAGGATTAAAAAGAAAAATAAATAGATGTGGCCTTCCTAGAGTTTCTCCTCTAAAAGTGATTGCACTATGTAAAACACACTGTACTTTGCCCACCACGGGCATTTCATGTGCTGCTGCAATGCTTTGTATACCTGGAGTGCAGTGCTCAGACTCGACTCTAGCACTCTCACTCTGACTTACAAGCTGTTGCTTAAATGGATGTATACTGAGAAAAGTTTTCTAATGTTGCAAGATCTCCATCAAATTTACTGCAATCTGTACTGTCCAAATATGTGAATGGTCTGACTGAAAGAAAACCCTCCTGCTTACCAAAAAGGTGAAAACTAAATAAAAGCTGCATGACCTGTTCCTTGGAGTAACTGGTAGTGTTTTTTTCTCCTATAGTGGGTGTTTCATAGTGTTCCTGTGCTCCAGGTCCAGGTTCCTGTGCTGCTCTTGTGCCCCGTGCTGGCCTGCTGCCCTCACCTCATGGAGACACACGGTGACTCTGCAGCCCTGGAGGGAACTGGTTCTTTGAACCCATACCTCAGACTCCTGCAGCCAGGCAGGTTAGGACATGTCTCTATTACAGACACATTCTTTGCATTTATTATATAGACAGTCTTGTATATATTACATATACATGGTAGGTGAGGCCATAAGATTGAAAACTTACTAAAATAATATTAAGAACTTTAATATTTCCAAATTATTCCAGACATGCACACATTTCTCTCCCTGCAACCTCAATATATGTACTTTTCTAAACAGTGTTCAGAAAGGAAGAAAAAGAAGGAACAGACACAAATGAGGTAAGCAGAGGACAGCACACAAACAGAGACCTTAGCTATGCTGGCTACCAAATGGCTGAGGCACCATCTGGCAAGGGAAGTGCTGTCAGACCATACACCCACCATGCATAGGTCCTGTGGTGAGCAGAGTCCTGCTCTGCAGTGCTGTGATAAAGCTGGTTTGGGCTTGAGCCCCACAGACATGTCATTTTTGGCCAGTGAAAGCAGCAGGATGCATTCAGGTAAGTTAAAAATTGAGAAAGGGTTCAATTCTGAGAAGGCACTGTTCAGGTTAAAAATTGTAAAAACTGCTTGAGAGTTACTTGTTGATGATTGCTCTGCTCCTTAACAAACAATTACGTACCAACAAAAATTGGTCTGACACTTTTCAATGGAATTTGACAACAGGCAAGGAAGACTTACTAGACTTTGCAGTAGGTCTTCTGAATGCTGTAAAACACTGGTAGCTGAATCATGGCCTCATCTAAAGGCTTTAAGTTTACAAAGCTCCTGCTTATATACATTTACGAGTAAATGTTACAGAGGAATGACAAGAATTACAGCACACCATAACATTTAAAAGAGTTCAGCCTAAGAGAACAGACTGTTACAGACTATTGCTTTTCAGTTCTTAAAAGGATGCAGGTATGAACTAACAGCTAAAGCATTAATACACGTTAAAAAAAAAATTAAAAGCAACAAGGAACACTTAAGAAGATGCTACTGCACATGCAGGACTGCTTCCCAGCTCTGCAGGTCCTTTTATTTTCTTCAATATTTTTTGTGTTTTCTCAGATTTCTTGCGGGCAGACTCATTTTTTCTGTTTTGACTCTGACTGTATCTTGCAATAGTGGATACACCATCCACAAACCTGGTCTTGTAGAGGACATTTGCATTGTTGAACATTCCATCCTTCAATGACACCACAATAAACTAAAACAAACCAGAAACACTTAAAGTAAATGTTGCTATCCTAACAACACTAGAAAAGGCTTCCAAAGAGAGGACTCCTTTCTCTTCATTTGGCTAATACCTCAGTAATGATCTTAAAAAAATAATCTAAAACTAACCAAGGCCCAACAGAATGTGCTACACAGGTCAATGTCTTTCTACAGCTAATGACATATCTGTCCATATCCCAGCATGTGGCCTGGGATACAGTCCACAATGCAGGATGCCTGTTCATGGTGGAAGAAAACATGGAAAAAACTGTACCACTAGTTATGAAAGAATGTAGGAACTTATCTTTATCTTAGTCAAAAGATACTACTCAAATAATTTTGCAGTACTGGTTACAAAGGTTTCCCTTCTCCCTCTCATAATTTGGAATGATCAAGTCCCTTATATTAGAGACACGTACTGCCTTTTTTTGTGTACAGGTCACAATACAAAGATCCTTCCCAGTAGTGCCTGACTTATTCCAATAGGGTCAACATGAAATATCTTTAACCTCAAGTTAAAGATTTCTAGCAAAAAAGTATTCAGGATGTTGTCATGCCTGAAATTGAGCATATCACAGATACTCCTCCCTATTGCTTCATTTTAACCAGTGCAGCAACAACATTTAAATTTCACCATTGCCATGTCAGTCTAGCTTTCAGATGAAACAGCTCAGAAATAGAACAAACATCCCTAGAATAAAAGAGGTAAACAGCTCAGAGTCCTCAGTGCCGGACCACCTTTGGAAATAATGGATGGAACCCTGAGCAATCTGGCCTGGTGGAAAGTGTCCCAATGGCAGGTGATTGACCTAGATGATCTTTAAAGCCCCTTCCAACCCAAACCATTTTATTACCACAGTAATTTCAAGATCATACCTGGGAGTGTCTGAAATGAGTTTGAAGCATCTGCCCAATGTTCTGGGTATGAGAGAGATCAAGGGCTGCATCCACTTCATCCAAGATGTAAACTGGGGCAGGCCTGAAGAGGAGCATGGCTAGTATCAAGGATAAGGCCACCAATGATCTAATATGGAGACAAGAAAATTATTACTCACTCTCATCTGAAAGGCTTTGGCTTTTGAAAACAATGTTGAAAGGCAATGAAAGTGGTAAAGGGTCTGGATCACAAGTCTGATGAGCAGCAGGTACTGGTGTTGTTTAGCCTGGAGAGAAGGGGGCCCAGGAGGGACCTTATTGCTCTCCACATCTGCCAGAAAGGACGGAGTAGCCAG
>VYXF01009504.1:0-32474 GCA_013397295.1 Polioptila caerulea
CTTCCCCTTCACTCCCAGCTTGGTAATCCTTGGACCAGTTCTGCTCCTTGCGTGTCAGCTTTCTGAGAAGTGCCCTCGCTGCTGACCCTGCCCACTGCTCGAGATCTTCCTGCTCGCTGGACAAGCGTCTATTGGAGCAGCAAGGGCTCTGTGGGGCCACTGCCCGGCTCTCTGCTGCTGCCTCAGCACCAGAGGCAGCAGAAGCTGCTGTCTTGGCCGCCTCTTGTGCCTGGGCAGTGGCACTCACGTGCTGCTCCTTGTCCTCTGGAGCTCCGGCCAGGGCAGCACCTGCTGGCTGGGTGTCCGTGGAAGCCCCTGGGGCAGCAGATGTGCTGGGCAGGTCAGTGTCTGCCTCTTCTGCCTCCAGCAAGCCAGGCTCCACCATAAGTGATGGGTAGACAGGGTTGACCCAGATCGTGTGGATGCTGATGTCGTCGATCTTCTTCTGCCACATCTCTTGGGCCTTGCTGAATTTCCTACGGGACACTGATTGACCTCTGCCTCGGAGGAACAGTTTTAGGAGCTGTCCTAGGCCTCTGTAAGACTCTGGTTCATTTGTGTCAGAAGAACTGGACTCTGAGAGGCTCTCTTCACTTTCACTCCCAGCTTGGCTAGGGTTGGACCAGTTCTGCCCCTCGCTCCCCCTGTCTTTGAGGAGTTCCATCACTGCTGACCCTGTCCAAAGCCCCAGCTCCTCCAGTAGGTGGGATGAGGAGCTGGGACTGGGGCAGAGCTCTAGCGGGTACGGGCCTGCGATCTCTGTCGTCGTGTGTTCGGTTCTGAGGGGTTCAGCTGTGCACGGGTGAAGCTTCCAGTGCTCCTCCCATGCCTCACATGTGAGGGGCCTGGGGGACCTCTCTCCCTCAGTGCTCTCTGTGTGCTCACTGCTCTGTTCCTCACTCAGTGTGTGGAGCAGCCCGTCTTCCTCCAGCTTGGAGAAGGGCAGCTCCTCAATTCCTGGTGCGGGCAGCAGAGCCCTCACCTGTGCCCCTGTCCCCTGCCCAGCGACAGCTTCCAGCGGGCCGGGCGAGGGGCTGTGCGGGGCCGCTGCCCGGCTCTCTGTCCCTGCTGCAGGGGCTGCTGCTGCCGCCCCTGAGCCCGTGCCCTGAGCCGGCTGCCGCTGTGGCCCCGGCTGCCGCCTTTGCTGCCGGATCGCAGCCGCCACCCTGCCCAGGAGGGCACGGCAGCCGCGCCGCAGCGAGTGCAGCAGGGCCCGGCCGCGGGCCCTGGGGCTGTGCGGGGCCGCTGCCCGGCTCTCTGCTGCTGCCGCCTGCGTGCCAGGGGCAGCCCCGGAGTCACGGTGCTCCTCCGCCTCCTCGGGGGCTGCCCGGCACTCAGAGCCCTGCACCTGGCAAGCAGAAGGAGAAGGCTGAGGACGAGGTGGCCCCGCGGCATCCAGAAGGCTGCCCAGGCACAGCTCACCTCGCTCACCTTCGTCCTCCTCGAACAGCGCAGCCACCTCCGCTTGGGCCGGACGCCCGTGCTCGTGTTCTGCTCTGCAGCCATCTCTGCCTCGCAGGAACGCTGCAGGATCCCGGGTGCTGCTGTCTCCTGACGGAGCCGCTCTCCTGCCGTGNAGGCATCACTGCTGGCTGAAAGGTATTTATAGATAATTACAAGTTAGAAAGGTGGGTGAAATATTATAAAAAGAAATCCAAGGGAATCAATTTTTTGTGTCTATTTCCTGTGATATTTGCACACTCATGAGAGAATCACCTTCTAAAATCAGGCTTGAGGGCCCACTGATAAATGCAGAGGTTCGTGCACATCAGACATGTGCAACACCAAGCTTAGAATCAAGAACTCTGGTGTGAAAATACTCGGCTTATTAGGAAAAAGGTTTTCCTTCCACCATAGTTAAGAATGTCGTAATTTCCCCCTTTATAATGTAGAGGAAAGCACAGAACTCATGAAGTTCAGGAGGCAAAGTGCTAAAGCTGAGCTGTTGGAATGTAATTTCAAAATGAATGAAATGTTCATATAGTTCCAGTTGAAACTGGGAAATTCCAAGCAGAAATCATGGTGAATGCTCCAGTTTTGGAGGGTTTAGATGGGCTATTGGGAAGGAATTGTTCCCTGTGAGGTTGGCACTGCCAGGGGATGGGCTTTTATATCCCTTCCAACCCAAAGCATTCTGTAATTAAAAAAAAAACACCCCAGATGTGACAGTGTGAAATGCTGTTTATTCATATGGCTTTTTTGGGGGGTCGGGTTTTTTCCCTGTGAAAGAAATTTGGTATCTCTTTTAATTTAATTTTTAAATCTGCCCAAATGAAAAGTTTTGAGCATTTGGGTTTTTTTCCCTGGAAAGCAATGTATTTTCAAGATTTGTTCAAATTTGAAGGAAAGTAGTTTCAAAATTCACACTGCTCCATAAGAGAATGCAGAAAATAACAGTTTCTATGCTGCATAATGCTGATAAGTACCTGTCATTTTACATTTCTGAATTAAGAAATATACTCTCAAAATAGTGAGAAAATATATATCTATTCATAAAAGATATGGCTATCCCTGCTTTTCCAGAGGTCATAAAGCAGGGAAATAGTTTTTATAACAGCAGTTGATGCTGTTGGTTTCTGTTTTGAAAGCAAGTGAGAGATCACACATCAGAGCTTCCAGTGGTCTAAGGTTCAGTCTTGTTTTATTTGCTTTGCCTCTGTTTCTAAGACTAATTAAGATGATGTTCCTGCCTTCTATTGCAAAGCAACATGAAAAAAATGTGGCAAGTTATTAATATTGCTGTCTCTGATGAGGATTCTCCCTGTACAAGTCAGGCAAGATAAATAGGACAATGCTTAATAAACAGAGATAACCAGGAAGAATTTGTTCCTGCACTCCCTGGTGAGCAGGGGACGTGCCACCCTACACAATGTGAAGGTGTCCATTGAGACAGGAAGACAAAAAGCCATCTTCTCTTTCCCATGTATTTTTTTTTTTTTTCCCCTCCTTGGTACATTAATCCAGCTAAAAAATTCAATCTTCTATATCCAGATAACCGTAGAGAGAGAATTCCAAATGCCAGAGCTCCAGGAGTGTTTGGACAAGGCTCCCAGGGATGCACAGGGTGGGATTTTTAGGATGTCTTTGCAGGGCCAGGAGTTGGACTCCATGATCCTGGTGGGTCCCTTCCCACTCAGGATATTCCATGGTTGTATGGAGGTGTTTTTCTGCCACAGCAGTGAACGGATGAAATCAAAATGAAATCAAAACTTGGATGCTTTGTCAGCACAAAGCTTGTTTCAGGTAGAGAAATTGGGAGGCAAAAAGAACATCAGCATAGCAATGAAACAGAATATGCTGTGTTAAATATAAATTTTTGCCTTTAAAGCCCCAGTCATGCAGAAAAGTCACCAAAGCTGTTGGAGGGAATTACAGGTGGAAGGGGATCATTTCTGTGTTTCCTGACCATGTTGAGGGCCTGAAGCTCATGACTTTTAAAGGTCTTTTCCAAGCTTAATGATTCCATGATTCTGTGAATAAGACATTCCAAAAATTGCCAGAGTGGATAACATCACAAAAGCATATGAACTACTTTTAAACAATTATTTTTTTCCAGAAAAATTCTGTTTAGAGAATGGGGTGGATCTGTAGAGGCATTTCCATGTTCTTCTGAGCTATGGGAACAAATATATAGGGGAAAAGGAAGACTAAAACAGTCAGAAACAAAACATCCCTTTAGGAATAGCTCTGGCTGGAGAATGTGGACACACAGATATCCACTGAGAATCTTCCAGTGCAAAGCTGGAAGTTGTTTGTAATAAACAGGGAAGAAACTCTCCTTTTCTGAAGAAATTCTGTCCTTGGGATCACCGATCTTCTTCCTAAAGAAAGCCAAAGTTCTATAAAGGATGCACTGATTTTCTCCCCAGCTCATCCCTTCCCATGAATGATTGCTGGATTCAGAGGCAAAGGCCACCAGAGGAGATGTCTGGAGTGAGATCAGTGGGATTGGCTTTGCCCTCACACTGCTGCTGAGCCAACAGGTGTAAAACTGGTGTGAAACCAAAGAGAAGCTGATGCCCCTGCCCTGGTTTGGTTTTACTTTCTTGGCCAGGTTTTCCCTAAAATTCCAGAGGTACAACTCCATATTTAGAGAAAGGTTATTTTTTTTCTCTCTGTAGTAGTTCTGAGCTTTACCTTGGCCATGTACTTCTCCAAATTCCAGGCTCCGTATCTGAGTCACTGTGATCTTCCCTGAAAAATGATCCCTTGGGTGCCCCACTTCAAATCCAGCTTGAAGTGAAAAACCTCCAAAGGGTTTTGTTAGAAAGAAAATGACAAAAGCAATGAAAATACAAAACCCAAACTGTTTTGCTAAAGAAATTTATTTATATTCCTGTAGATACATAGTATCACAATATGGTAATTCTTGCGTGAAACCATAACTTGATTTTTAAACCACAGATCACCCTCTGTCTCAAACCTCTCAAAAGATAAAATTGTGATTCCATTAACTTGATGTTATCAGTGAATGGTTTATCAGAGGGTTAAATTGAATTGAGCTGCATTTCTCTGGCTGAAATAAACATTTTCAAGTCACGGTTAAGAAGAATGTTAGTCAGAGATCCTGGCACTGCAGAGATCCCAACACTAAAATAATCCCAGATCCTCAAACCTGCAGTAATTAGAGAACCACCCAGCCCTAAAAACAAGCCCTGTACGTTAAGAATAACAGATGTGGGATGAGACAGGGACTGAACAGAGCTTCCCTGGCACACAAATCAAACACCAAAAACTAAAGTTCACCTACAAGCACAAGTGCATGGCCCACCCTGACCTGATAAATGAGGGTTTAGGATGGTTAGCTTGTGACTGAGAGATAAACCAAGGTTCTGGTCACAGCTCCAAAGCACCCAAATATCTTGGCAACTGCTGCCCTCATTTCAAATCTGGCACAGGAGCTCAAGTCCTGTTGAAATTCACTGTTCTGGAAGAGTTACCCTTTGATCAGTAAGTCTTATCAAAATGCAGATGCTTCCAAAAGGGATTTAGTCTCTTAAAAATAAAAAGTCCCTCTAATCCTATCTGACAAAGAGTCTTCGTAGTTTGACAGGGAATGCTAATGACTCCCACTGCAGAGCCCTTTTAAACACACTTCATGGAATGCCAGGATCATGGAATGGTTTGGAAGGGACCCTAAAAATCACCCAGTTCCACCCTGCTGCCATGGGCAGGGATGCCACTCACCACACCAGGTTGCTCCAAGCCTCATCCAACATTCAGGCAGAAATGGGAGTTCCAGATAAAGTCCTTAAATGATGCTGGTTCTCCAATGTTCCTGCAGGTTCACCGGAATTTTGACAACCAAATAGGTGGGGGGTTTGTTTGGTTTGTTTTAGGCTTTTTTTGTTTGGTTGTGTTGTTTTTCTTTTTGGTTTGGGGATTTTTAAAAATTACCTTCTATTCCTTTTTCTTTTTGTCAGGTTAATGATTAAAAAAATTAATACCTCCAAAACTTGAGCATTTTTGGAGGGGAGTATGTAACAGTATCAAGGAAAACCAAGCCGAGCTTGTGCTGTGCAAGTAGGCCTTACACTGGAATCACCAAGCAAGCTTAAGCAGAGAGGAGTTTGCCCCCAAAACTCTGTCAGAGGTGGGCTGGGATTCAGTTCTTTTCCTTGATTGTGTTCTGTGGTGCATGAGAAGTTTTTTGTAGGTTTTTCACAAATTTTGCCCATTGAACTCCTGCTACTTTCATCTTTCCTGCTCTCCTACTAGGGATCCATTCAGTATCTGAAGGACCTGACAAGAAAGATGAAGACACATTATTTACAAGGGCCTGGAGGGACAGGAGAAGAGGGAATGGCTTCCCACTGCCAGAGGGCAGGGTTAGATGGGATATTGGGCAGGAATTGTTCCCTGTGAGGGTGGGCAGGCCCTGGCACAGGGTGCCCAGAGAAGCTGTGGCTGCCCCTGGATCCCTGGAAGTGCCCAAGGCCAGGTTGGAGGGGCTTGGAGCAACCTGGGACAGTGGAAGGTGTCCCTGCCATGGCAGGGGGTGGCACTGGGTGGGCTGTAAGGTCCTTCCATCCCAAACCATTCCATGGTTCTGTGATTCCATGATCATTACAATTCCAGTTACAGCCTCCTAATTTCTTTGGCCTCTTTCTTGCTCTGCTCACTCACTGCTCACTGCTGGAACATCCCACTTAGTTTGCAAATATGGAGGAAAGTGGACTTAGAAAAGAAGTGTTTTCAGCCACCTCTGCTTCCATCTGTGTCTCCACTCCATTAATGGCCTAAAGTTCCCTCAGGAGGTTTGATGTGGGTTAAAAACCCTGGAAAACAACACAGCCCCTGTTAGCTCAGCCCCGCGGGTGCTTGTGAGTTAAATCTCCAGTGCTGCAGATGGCACCATTTCCATGAATGAGTCTCTGTGTGGGCCTGGATGCTTTTCATTCAAAATATTATCTCATGCTCCATTGGCTCTGTGTTTGCATGTGCTGAGGTCCTGACTGTTCAGCTTTGTGGGAACTCCTGCAGGGAAAAAATGGTCATGAACCATTTTTCTGCATCTGGTGCCTATAAATCTACCCTTGAGCTAGGAAAAAAATTGTTTAGCTCAGGGAGGTCTCCTGCTAAGCTCCAAGGAAAGTCTTCTGCTTCATTATAAACACTTTTTTCCTTAAAAGAAATACTTATTTCTGTGCCTGCCAAAGTCTGGGAAAGTCATCCCCGGACTCCAGTTATTTGGGAACCAGGATGCACCACAGTGCTACCGTGTTGATTCCCATTTTTCTCAAAGAACTTCTTTTTCATAAGTTCATTTCATATGCCAGATACTTTGAAATGAAATATCTGGGTAATTATCTGAAGTCCTACTCCTGAGAATCTGTGATCTGGGAGAAAGGGTAATCACAGAGTCACAGAATGGTTTGTGTTGGAGTGACATTAAGCTCATTCAGTCCCACTCCCTGCCATGGACAGGGACCCCTTCCACTACCCCAGCTTTCTCCAAGCCATGTCCAACCTGGCCTTGGACACTTCCAGGGATGAGGCAGCCACAGCTTCTCGATGTTCCTGATATTCCTGGTGCTATTTTTAGTTCCTAATTGGTGTTTCCTTTTCCTCTTTCCATCATCTTGCATGGAGATCCAGATAAGCAAATAAGGCAAGAAGGACATTCACAGTGTGTTTTATTGCCTCTGTTGTCACCAGGACAAACTTAGGTCATGCCATCAGCTGTGACAAAGGTGATGAGCAGACCACATTTTAAGTGTGGTCCAGTTTTGAGCTTTGCTCCTCCTCAGCTGAGTAGAATCCTTTGAACCCAATTTCACTTGCACTTGAAAACTCCCAGTGGATTCAAGGATTTTAATCACACCCGGGGGACATTTGAAACGTTTTAACTGCAGTTTTCTCTCTGAATTAGGCTGTAAAAATGAGCTCCCCCCCAGGTTTTGTTTTGCCCTCCTCAGATGTGTGCTCCTGCTCTGCCTGTTCCGTGGTTCAGGGCTGGGTTCTTTTCTCTCTTTAGCAGAACATGGGGGCCATGCAAACAGCAGCAGCCATCCCTCATCCTGTCAGGCCTTTCACCCCCAGTCAGCCTTGATATTATTTATATTCTGCTTGGTGAATGAAAGTCTTTTTCATCTCTCTTGCTCCAAATAGGGTTTTGCATTTGTCTGGAATGAAGAGTGTAAAATCCCTTCGTTAACATTTTTCGGACAACGTGCACAAAATACCTGTCCAAACCTGGGTCTTGTTTTCAACTCTGGAACAAAAGTCTGAATTCCAAATATTCTGTGGAGCACAGGGGCATAAGACAGGGCAAAGAAGGACAGGGGGGAAGCCCAAAGCCCAGTCTCTGACCTGGCTGTACTGGGAGAACATCCTGGTGGCACTTCTGCCATGGAGTCCCCTCTCCCCAGGTCACCTCACATCTCTGCCCAGGGGAGAGCATTTGGAGGTTGTATAAGATTTATGGATGTTTAGGAAAAGGCTAGGAGCTGGCTGTATTTTTGTAAAGCACAGAAGATATTTCTGAAGTGATATTCCTGCCTTATTTTTACATGGAAGTGTGGTGCAGTGGGAAGAAAGGGAGAGAAGAAAAGAGGTTTGTTTGCTTTTGAAGAGCTGAGGGTTCCTCAGATAATGAGCACTTCCAGTCTATTTGCATCTGTGTAGGCAGCCCTGCCAAGGCTCCACAGTCTGCTGCTAGAACCAGGATTACATTTCTCAGCCTGCCAAGCTCTAAATCTGAGAAACACCACCCAGCACAAGGAGCCAGAGAGAGGCAAACAGGACACAGTAAATCCACCAAGCCAGAAAGGAGGGAGTGGATTTGCGTGTTGTGAACACAGGGTGCTGTTCCCTGCCCTGTGCTTTGTGATTCAGGGATTGTCCTGCAAATATTTCACAGCCATAAAAGGGAGCACATGGCAGTGCCCAGGGGATGGAGATAAATCTGTATCAGAAATCAGGGAGTGCTGAGAGATGAAGCTGAGATAAACCCAGGCATGGAGATATATGGTAAAAACCTGACAGAAAGCCTGCTCTGGATATGTACACTGGTGTTAGAACAGCTGACAACGTGAAAACCATTTATTGTGATAACAGCACGGGGAAATGCAGCTTTTGTCCATGCCAAATTGCTCCTTTTACACAGCAAAACAACCCATGTCAGCCAGTTCAAGACACTTTTGTTTAAAAAATGCCACTTGGAGACAGTGTACACACACACAGACACCAGTCTGGGAATGGGATTGCCCTGCTGATGGAACAGAATTTAAAGGAGGGATATCCAGCATCAGTCTCATAAAAGGATGGCAGCAGCTTTTGGATGGTGGGACTCATAAAACTTGCATTTGGTGTGCATTCTGCCAGCTGTTTGACAGAGTGCTGATTCAGGACTGAAATTTTTCAGGAAGGCAATGGAAAGGTCAGGACACTACACTAAAAATAGTTGTTTGTCCCATCTGGATCTTATCACTTCCATTCCCTGTCTATATAATCTTTTTTTTGGATGAATATATTATACAATTGCACTCCTCAAACTGCTGTTTGAAAAATCAGACCTTTTGATGCTTTCCAACCTGACAGCCCCCCCTGTCCATAGAAAGTGCAGGAGAAGCAGGGCAGGGATGGGGCAGCCACAGCTGCTCTGGGCACCCTGTGCCAGGGCCTGCCCACCCTCACAGGGAAGGATTTCATCCCAATATCCCATCTAAGCACCCTCCTTGTGTTTGATGGCATTAATAAAAGCAGAAGAACTGAGACTTGGATAACCTGAGCTGTTCACCCTGCAGATCCCCCTCACAGCAATGTGTGAGAACAACTTGAGTCATTATTAGCTCTGCTCTTCTGAGGTACCAGCTCCCCTCTGCTGACAGGGCCTGCAGCAGCTGATGGTCTCTTAGGGGAGTTGATGATGAGTTTACATTTCTTTTTTGGAGAAACAACATTTACGTATTTGTTTTTATTTGCTCACTTAGACCCCCCTGTTTATTTGCATACCTAAAACAAACACAAAAGGCAACCTGTGCTTGATTTTCCTCCGTGTCAGGTCCCACACATTCCACAAAGTTTTCTGTCACAGAGAGAAATGACAGAGCATTTTGTAGGTGGCTGTCTCACTGGGGACAGGTTGAGAGGCTCAGAGATAAGAGCAGCAGCTTCCAGCTATCAAGTGAGCTTGGGCTATGATGCAAATAATTGTTACTGCAAATATCTTTGAAGGCAGGTGTTTGGTGTCCCTGTGAGGAAAAAGTAGGATCTCTCTAATACTTCTAAAAAACCTTGTTTTCCCACATTGTAATAACTCAGCAGACAATGATACGACTGAGTTGAAATATGAAGGGGGAAGAAAACATTTCTATAAATGACAGAAAGGATTAATATAACTCATCTCCTATTTATTAGTGGTTGTCTGTTGTCAGGAAGTGCTAAAAAGTACACATCAGTGGAAACAAATTGTAAATTATCTCAGCAATGTTCTGTCAGGTGAACCTGATAGGGAAACTCCGAAATAAATCACTTGGTGTGTTTATAAAAAAAAACAAACAACCAAGCAAATCTCAGTGGAGGCAGCTTGCAGCTGGTTTATTGCACTGATAAATGTGGGACAGGGCTGGGGAACAGCACCAAGGCAGGTCAGGGGCTGAGCTTTCCCTGGACTTGACACCAGAGCTGAGGAGAGAGGGCAGCACATCCATCACAGCCAGGAGGGTGGAGCTGGATGTGTTCAGCTGTAGGTGGAGAAAACAGAAGGCAAAAAAAACAAACCCAACACCAAAGAAAGCCCTCAAACTCACATCCACAGTGTCCACAAACTTAGAAATATTATTGGTGAGCTTTGGGAATGTTATCCTCCTTGGCTATTCCAAGTGAGACCCATTCCTGAGAACCTGAGGGTCTTGGAGGCCTTCTCCAACCTTTCTGATCCTATGGGATCATGTTCCCTGCTGGGTTATCACCTGTCTAGAGGGGACACCAGGACATGGCTGTGGCCTGGACGTGTCTGTCCCCATCAGGCTCTTCACTCCAACACTGTCTGTCCCTGGGGATCCCTGGCCAGTGCCTGTGATGCCTTCTGGAGGCTGACCTGGAAGAGAGACCAGGCAGAGCAAGAGGATAAAGCAGGGATTTATTAAAGGTTTCAATGGGGACACCTGGGTCACACAAGAGTCCAGCTGGGCCACATCCAAGGTGCCCCAAAATGGGCACAGAATGGACACTGATCACGAGGTCCCACACTTTTATAAGTTCTGGCCCTTTGGCATGTTAGAATCAATTGTCCAACCACAGCTTCAGGTCATGAAGCTCCATCCTCCTGGTTTTTCCTTCTCACTCCACCACTGTTTTCGTTCTTGGGTCTGAAAGTTGTCCTTGGTGTGGAGCTGGAGAAGGAATTGTTTTGTCTGTCTGCCCTGTGAAGAGAACTCAGTAGCACTGAATGTGAAACCTAAAGTTACCCACTAAACCAGCCCAGGATCTACAAAATATAAAAGCTAAAGCTTAAGGCATCACCTGGGACAGGAGGAGAACCCTTGGATACCTCTTGGTCACAGACACCAATTTACCAACAGGGCTCTTCAAGGGACAGCCTTGGGTGCTGCTATCCCAGGAAATCTCATTAGGAATCCTAAGGCTCTGCTTGGGCAAGTCCTCATTTTACAGCTCTGTCATTAAGGGCAAAGCTTGGCTCTTTCCAGACTTATCTCAGGGCTGTTGTGTCATTTCCCACCTTCGTCATCCTAACCAATAATTTGGGAATGTCCTGTACTTCAGTGACGTCAGATAATTTACTTCCTT
The DNA here is from genome assembly GCA_013397295.1 of Polioptila caerulea. Classification (NCBI taxonomy): domain Eukaryota; kingdom Metazoa; phylum Chordata; class Aves; order Passeriformes; family Certhiidae; genus Polioptila; species Polioptila caerulea. The sequence continues at coordinate 11,254 of VYXF01009504.1, forward strand.
TCCTAAATCTGAGGAGAAATAAATCATAGAGGTGCAATATCCAATCTTGTGAGTTTTTCTGAAGTATTTTACTTGACCAACACAAGGAAATGTTTCAGCAATGCTTGAATAGAGGGGGGTTTAATACACATCCTCCTAAAGTCTAATATTAAATTTCCTTTCTTGTCCATTACTCTAAATAGTTTTTTTTTTTAATTATCCATTTTGTTTGTCTTTCATCTTGATTCACAGCTTAGACCATTTTTTGGGTGATTTTTGACCTGGATGTGCAGTTGCAGCTGGAGTGATTAAACTAACCAGGACATTTTAGGTGAGGATTGAAGTGTTTTAAAGCTGTTTGCAGATGTTGCCACAATTCCTACTCTTATGGGCTAGGACTGAGCATGAAAGTTAGACTTCCAACTCTCCTTCCCAAACTGGAATGATCATTGCTCCAACATCTTGGTGCTGTGTACTCTAAATTAGTCAAATCCCACACTGAAAATTTTAGAAATTAGATGGTGGAAGAAAAAGAAAACCCCAAAAGTTTTCAAAGTCTGTGTCACTTTACAGAAGTGTCAGGGTTTTTTTCTTTTTCAGAATGGCTCTGATTTTGTCAAAACTCATTTTTCCCTTGGTTACCTGGTTTCAATTTAATGCTGTGTGATGAGTTTCAACACTACAAAAAGAAGTGACAGGGTTTTGCTGCAACTCCCACACAGTAAATTATTTGTAAGACAATCCACTGGCTGCCCCCAAGAAAATTTTAAAAATCACAAAGCAGTCATTATTTTAATAGCTTATTTAGGGAGTTACACAGTCAGAAATCATGTGTGACCTGCAGGGAGGAATTATTCCAAGTCCTCTGAGAGTTGTTCCATTTCTCAGGACTGTGGAGCTGCAAATCCCCAAAGTATTTCCAAAATAAAGTGTGGATTTGACTGCCCTTTGCAATTGTTGGTGCTCTTACTGGCTTTAAATCTCTGCAAAGGACTAGTGATTGAAAAGTGTTTCCTCAAATTGCTGTTGGAACCTGAAGAGATCCTTAGAAAACTCTTTAGAGGAAAAAAAAAAAAAAACAACCCAAAAAACAACTCATGAAGTTTTCTCCCTGATTTTAGTTCACCAATTTTGACACCATTAGAGTGTCATTATGTTGTTACTGTAACTAAGGCAGGAACAGATTGAAAGTTTTCCTTCACTTTCAGGGTATCTCTAAACAATTCCCAGTGCAGAAAGGGAATTACTGAGGAGGGAAATTCAGGTGCCTTTTTGATTTTTGACAATTTTGCTCTGCTTCTGACATTATCAAAGGTGGGAGCCTATGAAGGTGAGAAATTGCTTTAAGTGTCAATGTGATTGACAAAGCCAAAGCTCCAGCTGGCTGTAGCTCAGTGCCAGTCCCATGTACAGGCTGAGATCCTGGCTCTTAACCCTGCTCAGGAGAGGCTGGGTCAGGATCTTGCCATTCCTGTGTCATCCAGGCAGATTTTAGCTTTAAACATGCAGACATCCAAAGTATAAATCCACTGTTATTTAACATCTGCATTAATGACACAATGGAGGGCACCCTCAGGCTTGCAGGTGACACCAAGGCAAGTACAGGTGACACCCCTGAAGGACAGGATGACAGCCAGAGGGACCTGGACAAGCTCCAGAAGTGGCCCCTGGGAATCTCCAGAGGTTTAACCACGGCTGCACCTGGGTCAGGACAGCCCCTGGGATCAATCCAGGCTGGGCAGGAGCAGATGGAGCAGCCCTGGCAGAAGGATTTGGGTGCTGTGGGTGAGAGCTGGACCTGCCCCATCCCAGAGCCCCCCGTGCCCTGGGCTGACCCCCAATGTGGGCAGCAGGGCAGGGGGGGATTCTGCCCCTCTGCCTGCCCAGGTGAGACCCCACCTGCAGAGCTGCCCCAGCCCTGAAGGACCAGGGAAGGACCTGGAAGGACCTGGAGCTGCTGGAGAGAGCCCAGGGGAGGCACCAGGATGGGCAGAGGGATGGAGCAGCTCTGCTGGGAGGAAAGGCTGGGAGAGCTGGGATTGTTCAACCTGGAGAGGAGAAGCTCCAGGGTGACCTAATTGTGGCCTTGCAGTGTGTGAAGGGGCTGACAAAAAATAGAGAGACTATTTCCAAGGGATGGAGTGACAGAAGAGGCAGTGGTTTCCTGGATGGAGGGTGAGATGGGATATTGGGAAGAAATCCTTCCCTGTGAGGGTGGTGAGGCCCTGGCACAGGGTGCCCAGAGCAGCTCTGGCCGCCCCTGGATCCCTGGCAGTGTCCAAGGCCAGGTTGGATGGGGCTTGGAGCGACCTGGGATAGTGGAAATGTCCCTGTCCATGGCAGGGGTGGCACTGGATGGGCTTTTAGGTCCCTTCCAACCCAAACCCTTCCATGATTCCATGATCCTGTGACACACAAGCAGCAATATGAAGAATAGAGACTAATGCTGTCCCCAGCATTCAGACAGAACAAAGACTGATTCAAAGGCTCCCTCAGGGTATTTTCTGGCATTATGGTATTTGCTCTTTGAGCTAGAAGACAGATGCAACTGCCCTTTAGCAGTTTAACCTGTAGACTTATAAAAAATTTAGGAATTGCTTTAATCTCATTCAGAAAAAATATTTTCTGTCCTTATAGAAGCAGTTATATTTACACTTAATTAATATTAGTATTACTTCTCTGGTGGTACCTTGTGGATTTTACCAACCCACAATAGGAGGTATCTAACCCAAAGGGTTTAAATCTGCTGCAGAAACAAAGTAGATGCTATGAGAGGAAAACCAGAAGCGATTTGCCCTGCATCAAAATGAGAGTCCCTGGAAGAGATGGAATTTGTTAGTACACATGTTGATCTATGCAGCTGTAGGGCTTCTCAATTTTCCTCTCTCTTTTGCAGTTCCCATTGGAAACCTTGCATTAAAAGGAAATACAGAGATTCAGGATCTCAGGATCATTAAGTTTGGAAAGATGTCCAGGATCATGAAGTCCAAGCTGTGCCTGATCCCCACCCTGTCCCTGCCCAGAGCACTCAGTGCCACCTCCAGCCCTGCCTGGGACACCTCCAGGGATGGGCACTCCAACACCTCCCTGGGCAGCCCCTTCCAAGGCCTGACCACCCTTTGCAGGGAGAAATTCCTCCTGATGTCCACCCTGAGCCTCCCCTGGCCCAGCCTGAGGCCGTTCCCTCTCCTCCTGTCCCTGTTCCCTGGGAGCACAGCCTGACCTGCCCACCTCCACATTCCTGTCAGGTTATTTGGAAATTCAGGGCTGAGGTGGAATAGTGTCCTAGTGGAGCCCATCAATTTCTAAACATCTCTGACAGCTGCAAAAGTGCCTGATGACAATGAAATCCCATTCTCTGAAAGCAGAAATCTGCTGCACATGGACTCCTCACTGCTCATCCCTGTGCCATTAGCAAGATGTGTTCTCCTGCTTGCTGGATTTTCCCACAGACAGCTCCCAGCTCCACCAACTGGGCTGCAGTTAAATTTTATCAAACAGCTCCCAGTTCCTTCCCTTTCAACCAAGTGCCTTGTTCTCTGCATCCCAGTTTAACAGGAAAATTGGAAAATATTTTAAGCAAGTGTTGTTAATAGAGCCCCATTTGGCACTTACATCCTATATTAACATATCAAACACAGTTTAACATTCAAAATCTCTCCTGTCTGGCAGCCAGGAAATTATGCCATAATGTTAATGTACATGGCCTTATTAAATTTGCCTCTATAATAGGGAGTCTGTTATAAGGCAAAGGGAAGAGCAATATATCACAGATATTGCAACACACACCAGCACTGCAAAGATAAAATTTCAAATATGTACTTATGCAGCTGCTAGCTGAGTGTCTTTATTTTGGGTATCTTTATTAAATAACTTCATTTTTCCTGAAAATAAACCAAGAACTCAATAAGCCACTATAGACAGATAGTGCAGGCACTTGGGGAAAGGGGATGGCAGGGGAAAAATAATAATGAATGAATGCTATGGGAATATAAACCAGTGTAAAACCACATGAAATTGGGGCAATCCTGCCTCCCTTCTCCCTGCAGCATCTCTCCCCACTGCTGTCCCACACCCGGGTCAGTGAGACAGATCAATTCACTGACCTGATTGGAATTCAACTCTGGAGGGAAAAATGCTTTTTGCCCACTCGTGGAACATCTCTGCATGGTTATCTTAACAATCACAAGGAAAAAGGGACAGGGACAAGGTAGTGGTGGTGGGAGGGGGGAAGAGGGAGAGAAATCCTTCAGCAGCAATTGGTTGTGAATGAAACAGTAAGGAAATGCAGTCAGTTGTAGAAAAATCCTCAACAAAACCACTTAAAACTTGAAATTCAAGTTTTGCCAATTTAAGTAATTTAAAACAAATGCCTACATTTCCTAGAATTAATTTTTCAATTTTATTTTTAATTTCCAAGCAGATTATTTATTGATTGATGTTGAATTGAGACTGTCCTTACAAAGCCAGCTCAGAGAAACTTCACTACATTCCCACTCTGCAGTTCCCAGAGCCCCTGATGAGATGCAAACATTGGGAATTAGCATCCCAGCTGCCTGTGCTTTCTGCAGGATAATATTTCTCAGGAATCACAACATCTGGGAGCTGTGGAGTCTCATTGCTCCTTCTGCTGGCAGTGCTGCCAGGAAGCTGCATGGTTTGGGAGTGGAATTCACTGCCAGGAATTGATAATTCCCTGTATAAAAACATCCATCCCCTAAGACTTCCATTGGAATCTGAGCAAGGAGAGCCCAGCCATTCTGGAAGAAAGGGAGAGAAATAAATGGCTGGGCCATCTGAACAAAGCTGAGAAGTCTCTAACCAACTTTCACAACTGAACTTCAATTTTCATACTCTTAGGAGATGGGAAAAGGGAACCTGAAGCATCCTGTACCTGGGAAGGAGAACTGCACCCACATTCCTGGGCCCCCCACATCTGCTGCCTGTGGTTCCTTTGCCTGGATATTCCCAGTTTACCTCCAGAGCACACTGATTCTGGCATCATCCTAAAACAAACCTGGATAAACGTAGCCTTGCTGATGAATCTTCTGCTCCTGGACTTCTTGGGCTGTTCCCAGGACCCACAAAAGTCAACAGAATTAAAGCTTCCCCCTGAAGTCACTGGAGCTTTAGATCTTTCTGCTGTGGCTAATTAATCTTGTTCATTAGTTACTCCCCAGCTCCCCTTCCCTCTTCCTCATCACTTCGTGCTGGCGCACATTATTCTTGTCTTTTAAACATTAATTGTTGCTGTGCAGGCCCTTCCTGGAATGCATTAAATTAAATCCCCCCAGATATTCACCTTCCTCCTTTTGCCAGTGCCTGGGAGGCTGGGGAGCCAGGATATAGCAGGTGCAGTGCAGGCCAATTAAAAAGCAAATTTGTGCTAACTGATGGGTAATCTGCACTGGGAACCACCAGTGACACTGGGGGATGCCTGGGGAAAATTTTCATTAAGCAAATTCCTCCACTGCTGGCACAGCTCTGACACCTCCACGTGCTGTGGCTGTTGCAAGGTGAGTTTCCTACACTTTCACCCTTGGAATTTTTTCCTCTTCTAACGGAATCTTGTACAAACACCTGACCAAGGGACAAAGAAAGTCAGGGGTGGAGTTAAACCAGCCATTAGTCTGCTTTTTATTTACCTAATTTTTGTAGATATAAGAAGCAAAAGAAAAACACCCCAAACAACAACCAAAAAACCACACAAGAAAACCCCAACAGCAAGCCCACAACTCTTTTATATTTCTACTTATTTAACAGATACTATTGTTTTATGTGTGTTTAAATATAGATTTTTAGATATATATATAAGAATGAAATTCATATTCACTAAATGGCAGAACAAGTGTGCCACCAGCTGAGCTTGTGACCTGTCAGTTGCACAGCTGAATCCAGTGTCTGGCACTTCAATATATAAAAAAATTACCATACATTTTATTGGCATAGATGATTTATCCTATATAATGGATGGTATATGATATATAAAGGTTCTATACTAACACAGAACAGAGAATAAATAGTGCAAATACCTCTTTTCTCTCTCTACAATCCAACATTGGGAATGTTATCCCAGATTTGTACCACACAAAAGGAGAATGGAATGGAATTGTGTGAGCCCAAATCCTTATTGAGTGGCAATTTTCACTTCCCACTTGGAAATACTGATCCAAGATTAAATTACTTATCCCCCTTCACCGTGGGGAGATCTTCAGAAGATCTGTTTGCTCTGTTTTGTTACTTGGAGAGATCATAAAATCTTGAAATGAAGACTTCGAGAGTTTAGAGTCTGTTTGAAAATGGTCTATTTGAGCAGTGCTCAGAGGAAATGTCCTGTACCATGCTCTGGATGGTGATCCTGGAGATATTCCATTTCTTGGGAGGGAGAAAAGTGTGGTCCAAGGTTCCCTGCACTGTGGGAAGCAAAAGGATGAGGATTAAATGTGTTTGTGCCTGTTGAGGTGTTTGTAATCCCTTGGTAGGCAGAATGAATCCTTCCCTGTGTTTCTTTTTTTGTTCCCTTTTTCTTTTTGGGTCCCAATCCTTCTGGAACACACCTCTCAGCAATTCCTGAATTCCTTGGCTCTGTGCAGGGACAATCCTGGAGAGACAAAATCCCTGGGGAGAGCCTGGCGTGGGAGGTTTTGTAGGAACTGTACAGAAGTTTGCAAAAAAGGCCAAGAAAAGCCAAACTTTGCCTGTTCCCCAAATTATTGTTTAGGTGATCTTTAGGCCTGCCAGGACTGACATTTCCAAAGGCAAAATTCCCAACACAGCTCATTTCCTCCCTCTTTCCTGTGCTGCAGGAGACAAACCCAGCAGGCTTTGGTGGGGCTGGGGATCATCAGGGAGGCAAACCCAGCCCTTGTTCTCTGGAGAACCCCACTCACACTTCCCTCACATCTGAGCAGAGCTTTTAGTCTACCCAGCATCCAGACCTGCACCATCAATCCCTAACTCAGCTGCCAGCTCCCTCCTGGTGGAGGCCTCCCTGTTGGAAAGAAACTCAGCTCTAATGAAATAACATCCTCNNAAAAAAACACCCTAAAAAAAAGGAGCTCCCCCCAAAAAAAAAAAAAAAAAAAAAAAAAAAAAAAAAAAAAAAATAGAATCAGGGACTCCTGGGATGGAAAGGAACCTTAAAGTTTCTGCCATTCCACCCCCTGCCATGGCTCAGTTTGCTCCAGTCTGATCTGGAACAGTTTTAGGAGCAGCCACAACTTTTTCAGGCAGCCTGTGCCAGGGCTTCACCACCCTCACAGCACAAAATCTGTAAAATATTAGGCATTAACACATTTCTAAATTACTCTGTATTTTGCTATGTGGATATAATTAATGAGTGCTTGTTTTCTGAATGTTGCTGATCATTTAGCAAACTGAGGGGCTCCATTTATAAAAACGAAATACAATTTCCCAGATGCTCAGGTACAGGGTTCTAGAGGTGTCCAGCCCATGTAGGAAAGCATTCAGAGTAAGTTCATGTGCTTGTGCCATCAATATGTAATATTACATCCATATGCTGGGCTGGGTTTTATGCTGGATTTGAGGGGTTATGCTAAAAAGCCCAAATCTGAGCCAAGGATTGGTGCTGTTTGTTTTGACACACTGTGCCTGCATAAGAAGCAGCCTGTGTTTCTTTTACAGATGTATTTTCCATAATCATCCGTGGCAGAGACAGGGAATGAAAAGCCACAGAAGTGTTGCTCTTGTATTTATTTTACTGATCCACCCAATTTTAGTGTCTTTTATTAAAGAGAGATTTTGAAACAAAGCAGCATCTCAACTGCTAAATCAGCTTCAATCCAGACATCTAAATTCTAATTTTAAGATAAACCTGAAAAAAAACCAAGAAAACTGCTGCAGTTTTTAAGCAAAAACCAATGTATTGAGTGCCAGGATCTGATCTCTGTGCTTAAATTATCACACTCCATCATTTTCCTCTTATTACTGGGTTCCTGAGGCTGGGTGCAGCTCAGTATTTCTTTCCTATTGGAGCTGGAAGGCAGGAGGAAATAAATAACATCTTTTACAATCCCACGCTGTCGATACAGATGCCAGATTAATAGCTCTGGAGAATGATGAGCTGTGATACAATCGAGGGGGAAAAATTGTGTCTGCAGGAAAAAATAATAGGAACAAAGTGATTATCTGTCTTTCTTCAGTATTTCTCAACTCCTTCTTGCCTCATTGCCACAGGACCTGGGAACAGGAGGGCAGGGCAGCAGAACTTTGACATAAACTTTGGCAAGGTCTAGCATTTGTTTTCTCTTTTCTGGGCTTTTTTAAATGCACATAGAAATTATGCTTTCTATCAGGTGGGTTTGGTTTTGATGTGTCTGTGGGGATAATGGTTGTGCTTCTAAAAAATAACTTGAAATCAGAACAGAAATGCTGGGAAGAGCTTTCTTGGAAAATCATGGGAAAGATAGTCAGGTTTTCATTTTTTTACTTCTGTCTCTTTGAATGACCCTTTCAGGAGATGGATCATACTTTTTGTTCCTGAATAATAATTTTTCCTTCTTTTAAATCTTAAGGAAGAGAACACTTCCCAGACTATCCCATTATATCCCATAGCATGCTGTCACTTGGTGGTTCCTTGTTTTATTGGCCAGGCTGTTCCTTTAGTGTCATTCTGTTCTTTGTGAATAACAACACTAAATACCTGGAATAAAACTTGAAAAGAAAAAGTCAACTAAAATGCCAAACTTTTACAAGGAGGAGAAGAAAGCAGCAAAGGATTGAAATGAAGTCTGACAAAACAAGCTATTATACACTGTTAAAAAAAACCCTTCTGGCTGAAAACCTCAGTGATAGGTAATTATATTTCTAAATGAGACAATCATTGTTCAGCTATGAAGAATATAATTAATTTTATAACATTCTGTAGTGTTGTAGTCAATAGAGATAATAGACTTTTGGAGATATTAGCTGTCCAAACACATCCAAGTCATTTAAAGAATCTCATTGTGCATTCCCTTAACCGAAGCCAACAGCAATAAAGCCTTTTTCTGTCGCTCAGATAAACTCAGACAGGGGCTGGAGTTCATTCCTGAATTTAAAGAAATGGGTGCAGCTTCACTTCACAGACATTCCACCAGTTTCCAGCTTTATTTCAGAAATCTTTTGGTTTGCAAACACAGCACACTTTAGTTTGCAGTGGGCCAGATTTGTCTGTTTTATAATCACACTGATTCAAGCAAAAGATTTATAGGAGAGGAGGGGAAAAAAAAGAACTAAGCAAACCAAAAATCTAAGAAACAATTATTCTTTCAGATTAGGGACCATCAGAGTCGCTCTTGTGGATCTTATCAGGGACAACAGAGAATCCACCAGAGGAAAATTCATGAGGTGAAAGGCAAATGTTAAAAAAAAAAAAAATTAAAGAAAGAATTATTCTTCAGACCTCAGTGAGCAAAGCTCTGAGATCCTAAAACAAAAGCTTTGTCATGTAAAAATACTCTTCTGCTTGAAAAAAAAGATTGATTCTGGTTCTGAGATCACTCCAGAGCTACAATCTCTGAAGAATATAGAGAGGATCACAGCTCAAACAGGAGGCCAGCAGTTCACATCTTTAGAGCAAAGCTGAGATCTACAGAGAGTTGTGCAAACAGAACCCTTTGGGAGCAATAAATGCTTGGAGAGAGAGCAAGGAGAAGCAGATTGCCCTGTGTCCCTGTCCCCACTGCACAGCCCACACTTCAGAGAGGAGCACTGCCTCTGTTTTTAACACCCTGAAAAGCAGGACTGCCCCAGCCCTGAGCATTTCAGGGTGGACAGCTCAGGGAGAAAAAGCAAATATCAGTGGGGCAGCAGCTGCTCAGGAGAGGAGTTTGGACCTGCAGAACAATGGTTGGGTTGCCCTGTGCAGGGCCAGGAGTTTGGCTTTGAAGATCCCCATGACCTTGGTGAGATGAGAATCTCACGGGGGCTCCTCTGGGTGTTTCCCTGACACAAGGAGACCACTTGAGAGGGCAGGCTGTGATACTGGCTCTGTGTGGGAGCACAGATGTGACATCAGGGCAGATCCAGGTAGAGGGCACCAAAATGCCCACACTGTTGATTCCCAGAGAGACTTTTTGGTGCCAGGAGAAATGCCTCCTATTTGCATCCCTGCTGACAAGGCGTGTCTGCAGGATTTTAGCAGGATTTTAGTGCTGAAGGTGGAAAGGTAAATACCTTTTCATGGAATCATGGAATATCCTGAGCTGGAAGGGACCCATGGGGATCATCCAATCCTGCCCTGTCCCTGCCCAGACACCCCAGCAATCCCACCCTGTGCATCCCTGAGAGTTTTATCCAAACTCCCCTGGAGCTCTGGCAGCCTCGGGGCCGTGCCCATTCCCTGGGCAGTGCCAGCACCCTCTGGGGAAGAACCTTTCCCTGAGCTCCAGCCTGACCAGCCCTGGAACAGCTCCAGCCATGCCCTGGATCCTGTCCCTGGGCACAGAGAAAAACGTGGAAAGAAACAAGGAGTTTATGTTTTCCTTCCTTCTCTGCTCCCTAAAGTTAATTTAGGCCCTGAGTACCCTGATCTAGTGGAAGGTGTCCCTGCATTTGGCAGGGATTTTGAACAAGGTGAGGTTTAATGTCCATTCCAGTGCAAACCATTCCATGATTGTATGAATTTATGCAGGTACAATGTTCAGAAAATGTCCATGGTAAGTTTTGTGGGGTAGCAGAGAAAAAAGTTGAGGCAAAGAGCTTGTCTGCCATTCACACACTACTATTTCCTGTGGATTAAAATGGCAGATTGACACAAATCAATCAAATACTCATTGTGTGCTTATAACTTGTGGAAAGGGACTGAAACCAAGACATTTTTTGGTGGTTTTTTTTTCCCCCACTGCAATGACAGTAATTAGCAGGACATGGGAGGACAACGAGCTGTTTCATGGAGTATTTTGACTCAGCAGTGCTGGATTCTCCTAAGGAAGTCAAAGACCCCAGAGCACACACCTCTTTTGGAATTCAGAGCAGGGATCAATGTTATTGCTGCTGCCCTTCACACTGTATGTCCATACTGACGATGTCAGGGGTAAAACATAAGATGCTTTCCAAGCTGATGGGAAAAATAGTGTGGAAATGGCTCTGCATCCAATTACCAGTGTGAAGGGAGACTGTGAATGCAGAAAAGAGTGCAGGTCTCTCTGCCACTGCACAGCTCATTCCTGAGCACAGGACTCATTTGCAGAAAGGATACAATTATTTTACCTCCTTATTGCACAGAATATTTTAGTCACAACAGGAGCAATGTGAACTTCAAACACGTGCACATTCCTTGTGAACAGACCTGGAGAAATACTGCAATTACAGACTGCATTACAGTCATAGGTATTACAGTGAAATAAGGCTTAATTTATTTAGTTATTTCATCTTCAGCTAAATTGTGTTTCAAAAAGATTTGTGATTTTATATTCATAGCAACTCTCCTTGCCATGGGAAAGTCTTAGAAATGAACAGGAACCATGCAGTTATCCCCCATAACCCTCCTGCTCTGCTTCTTTCCTTCAAGAGGGGAGGAAAGAAGGGAAAAATAAAATAATAAAAAACACCACTGCTTGCTAAAAGCAAGGAAAAACTCACAAATGGAATGACCTGGGCAGGGAACACAGACAGGGAGAAGCTTTTCAGAGCAGTGCGGGCTCGTAACCATTAGTTACCACAGCATCTGAGAAGCCTGGTGACACAGTTATGCTTAAAATTAAAATGTTAAGCACAGAGTTTTGTCTTTTTGGCTTCAGCAGTTTATCAGTGTCAGCTCCAGTCCAGGCTGGACTGCATTTAGGAGCTTCATCCTTGTTTTCCTGTGCAGTCCCAGTGGGGTCCAACACCAGTGCATTCCAGGTCCCTGGTTAGTCCCTGGTTGTCTTCCTTCCCAATATTATCAATTCTTTTGCTTCACTGACCCTTTCCAGCTCTTCCCTCACTTCTAGAGGACCACTTGTGACAGGTACCCCTTGATCTGGATGTTCCCTGCACCAGCTTTTCCTTTTCCTTCCAATTAACTGCTTTGCTCCTTTGTTTAAAACCTTCACTTTGCCTCTTAATTGTACAAGTTCTGAGTGGAACAACTGAATGCAATTTAATAAAGCAAACAGATTAATAGAGAGAAAAACAAGAGACATTAAATAATAGTCTCAGCAATTAGATGAGGAAAGGAATTAAATCACTTAATTTGAGGGCCTTAGCATTATTCACTGTAGAATTTAATTTGAATTAATATGCAGTATACACACATTAATAAATGTCATATATGGGTGAGTCTTTAATGAGGAATATTGAAAGTAATAGCAAAAATTATTAATCCTTCTATTCTCAGTAAAAGTGCTTATTTAAGGTCAGGCAAACTGCTGCTCTAATGAGGAAGTTCTAATGTAGAAATCGAGTGCTGTGATTGAGACAAGGTTCAGCTGTTGGGAGAGCTCTTAGGTCCAAAGTGAAATAAATGTGGGGGTTTTTTTGGTTGGTTTTTTTTTTTTTTCAGTTATTCTTCTGTCATAAAAAAGAGCCTTCTGGTGCAATGGCTGTTGTGAGCACGGGAGTGTAACTGGAGCTACAGGGAATGTCAGGCTTTTCCACAAGCTGTTCTACTCACTTCAGTGCTGCATTTTTCAAGGGTTGGGCTGGCTGGGGCTGTGGAAATTGCAAGGTCACTTTGTTGTATTTATCCTGCTTTCTGGAAAAAAGAAAAGTTTTTTACTCTTTGGCTCAGTTTCAGAAGTTCTGAGGCAAATGTCAGAGGTCAAGGTTTATGGGAAAAGTGGGTTTGGGCCATAGCAAAGAAAAGTGGAATTTTCTCTGTTGTCTGGAGCCACGAGGCTCATCTAATAACAGAAATATTTCTGTACCCACCTGATGGTTTTTAAGCAGCTTCTGGAGGCAGATCCTGAAGTTGCCCAATTAAAATATATTTATTGTAAAATTAGTCTAGAAATCAATCCCTCTAACAGAGACTGTGATTTTAGATCATGCACTACACCATCTAAAGGAATATCCATTGCCTCCCTCTCTTCCCAAGGAAAGGAAAGACAGATAGGAAACTCTTGGGGCTGGAAGTGGCCTTCAAATTCCATATTCTGACCTTGAGTGACTTCCTGAGTCACTGAAAGAAGTTGGAACTCAGCATTTGCAATCTCTGTTTATTGCTGAGAATCTGTGAAATTACCTAATGATTTCTTTTAGAATTTAACCTCTTTTGGTTAAACTCTATATGCAGTGCAGAGGGATTTTTTCCTAATGTTCTGGTGGATACTCCCACACAAAACACCAGTGATAGCAAAGAACCAAACCCAGAAACTGAATATTGCTCATTCATTAAAAGCCCCAACAGGATTTACTGACCTTGTTACAACAGCATTTTCACAACTTAACATTTTATTTCTACAAGTGCTTAGTCACCCAAGTAAACATTCCAGCTCTTTAATAGCATTTTTCCAATAAATATATTTACTTGATATTCCAAAGTACAAAAAGGGGCTTCACACTGGCATAATTTAAACCACTACACATGAATATCAATATTTTTTTCCTTGAAACTCCAATAATTATATACTTGCTGCTCTTCTAATTGGATATGAGTGTCATCACCTACCACAGGGCAGCTGATTGCAGGAACAGCTGAAATGTTCTGTCCTGTTAAAACCCTTTAATGGCAAAGCCTCTGTGAGCACAGGAAAGGCAGAGTTAGCAGAACTCTTCTGCTTTTAACAGCTTGTCAGATTTTATTTGACTTTGTGAGTTTCCATATCTGCTTTTTATCTCTAAACCACTGAGTTCTTATGAGGACTGACATGTTTTGTAACAAAGCAAGTAACTTGCAGTGCTGTGGTGGCAAGGAGGGAAAACTGCAAATGCATTCATGTGAAATAAATCATTATACAGAGATTTTTAAAGTTAACCAACGTGATGTGTATTTACACAAGTACCTACGGGTTTTTTTTCTGTTTCCAAGCTTTGGCAGTGAACCAAGGAATTGTTGTTCCAGTGTGTGATGCAGCTTCCCTGAACACATGGCTGTGCTTCCACATGGAACAAAAATTGTGCCATTCCACCCTTTAAACGGTGGAAAATAAATCCTGGGTCTATTTTTGTAAGATCTCAGATGTGCCCAAAGTAGAACAGCAGAGCAGGCCTCTTTCATAAAAATTCAATATTCAGTATGAGCCTGTTCAAGCTTTGGGATATGCACAGTGAGGACAGAAATCCTGGGGGAATCTGGGATAATATCAAACAAAAGGGCCAGATTCCCCATTTCAGGAGATAATGAGATGCTCCAGGTTCTGTGTGTCAGCAAAGGAGAAGGTGAAATTAGCTACAAAGTTCTCATGGGACAGCAGTGATAAAGAATTGAAGATCATATATATAATAAATATATGAATATATGTATATATATATATAAACCTAATCACTTCACCCTAAACATAACCCCAATACCCCAACCCTAAACATAACCCCTAACCATAAAGCTAATCAAAAACCTTAACCTCAAACATTAACACTAACCCTAAATCTATCCCTAACCCCTAAACCTAATCCTAAAACCAATTCTAAACCTTATCCTAGCCCTTACCCTAAATCTAAACATAACCCTAAACCTAACCCTAACCCCTAAAACTAATAGTTTTAACTAACAACTCTCTCTATATATATATATATATGTATAACTCTAACTATGGATACACATGTTCAGTGCTGGATAGAGAAATGTGCTCCTGTTTAATGTCTCTGCCCAGCTGAGGAATTCCCCAGGTTCCCAAGCTTTTATTCCATAAAATGCCAAGCTTTGGGATAGTTCCAAGCAGCTGGGATCTCTCCAGTGAGGAGCCCAGCCACCACCAAATGTATCAGACGACAGCGTTGAGCCAGATGTGTTCCAGTGGCAAATTTAAACTCAGGCACAGGAGATTGACTTTATTATTCTTTTATAAGAGGACAGCCCCAACAAAATATTTGCCACTGTAGTCCAGGAAGAAGGAACTTCTGAGGTGTTAAACATCATCCAGAGGAATGGTCGGGCTAAAACATGGAAACTACAAGTGAAGGGTCACATCAAAATTTGGATAAATATTAATGCATTAATTTCACAGCTGGAGCTGTGCCAGGGCAGGGTCAGGCTGGAGCTCAGGGAAAGGTTCTTCCTCTGAGGGTGCTGGCACTGCCCAGGGAATGGGCACGGCCCCAGGGCTGCCAGAGCTCCAGGGGAGTTTGGATAAAACTCTCAGGGATGCACAGGGTGGGATTGTTGAGGTGTCTGTGCAGGGACAGGGCTGGATGATCCCTGTGGTTCCCTCCCAGCTCAGGATATTCCATGATTCTGGGATTTTACCAGGCTGCACTAACAAGCAGATTCTGAGAAAGTCAAAGGTCTGTATCTGCTGTGCATGGCTCCCTCACACACAGATTTTTTTAAGGATACTTTCTCTTGGCACATTTTCCACATCCCTAAATATGAGTGCATGTGCACACAGGATGTCCCCAATAAAAATAAGATAATAACTTTGGATTCTATTAAAAAAGAATCCACGGGCTGCTTAAGAACCAGCCTTTCTTTGATGTTCAGGAAAATATTTCAGGAGAAAATGCAATATTCCATCCTTAGCTCAACTGAAAGAAAGGGATGGGGGTGGGAGACTTCTTTAATTTTCTTTTGTTACTTTGCTCCCACGCAGACATGCAAAAATACTGTTTAAAAGCCATTAACTCCCAGCATGCAGGAACAAAGGAGTGCATTTTTGCTGTTTATATCAATCTAAGAAGAGAGCAGGTATTCCAGACTTATTGGTGTCCTTATTGGAATACTTAGGGGTATATTAAAGTAGACAACAGCCATTTGTCCCAGTAAAGCAGCATGAGTATTTGCCAATTTATGTACTCCAGCAGCATTTGATATTAAAGCCAAGGAAAATCTTTACTTTTGCCATGTGTTTCTGTATAAAAATTCTCCTCTTCCCATATTTCAGCCTTCTTGGCAATTTCCAGGCAATCTCCCACTTGTTCCCAGCAAAGGAGCAGCTGCCCCAGGATTGTGTTGGATAATTTGGGAGCACAGGTGGAGGAGAACACAAGGTGTGCCAAAAAAAAATCTGATTTTTTCCTGCAGATAGAAAAGCACCCTCTGAAATCCCTTCCAGCTCTCTCAGCTGTGTTTACACATTCCTGCTTCCATCCTGCAAACACTTCTGTGCTGGAGACACACGAAAATCTCCCTGGGATTGGCATCTCCCTTCAATTCCCAAAGTGTTTTGTCACACACTCCTTATGGCATCCAGAGAGGCTTTGGTTGCAAGGGGAATGAAACCTGCTGGGTTCCACATGGCAGGGACAAGGTGAAAATACCCTCATGGTCTATATGAGCATGTGGAGGTCTCTGCTGCTGGTATTTTTAGCAGCAGATTTTAAATCCAAAACTTTATTCTTACATGGTGTAAAAGAATGCAGAGATTTTGGCAACGCAAGTTTTTTTTTGCCACAAATTCAAGGAGAAACTGAAATAAAAATCAGTCCATCTTCAAAATACCAACAATAGTGAGTTTTGTGGTCTTAATTTAAATCTCCACTGCTACAGCTTTGCTCCCATTGCTTTGAAAAATACAAAAATTCTATTTCCTCCCCCACCCCCCCCAATGGTGGTGAAATTTCAGAGTTACTGACAGAGAAATATGAAAAAGGAACACATCCCTTTGATATTTATTTTAACTAATATTCTCCTCAAAATTGCACTGCATTTTAGCATCACCCTTTAGGGACACTCTGTATTCCCTTGTAAGATGAACGATGCCTCAACATTGTTTAAATGAAGGACAAAATAATTGTTTTCCCCACTCTCTAAATGCCATTTTGTCTGGGAGAATTTTGCTGTGCACGGAAGGAAGTCAAGTTAAGCAGAAGGGAGGATTTTTCCTCACTTTAATTCTTCCAGAGCATAGAAGTCCCGACTATTTAAGCACAGATGTGAGAATAATTTAAGGAGCAGTGTGTCCAATCCACCTCCTCAGGCATTTGTCTTGCTAGGAAAGCCCTTCACAGGGAAAAAATATGATTGATGGGATGAGATACCTGGAATTTAGTGCTTACATGGTTTTAAGAAGTCATGGATGATGTGTTAATTCTGCTTGTGCTTATCCTACAAGCCTCGGCTTGCATACAGAAATACAAGACCAGACAAAAACAACTGAGAATACACTAAAGGAAACAGGGTGATGGCCTCTTTTCTGTGCTCTTATGGATGTCCAAAACAATCCTGAACTTTGGCAGTTTTGGAATTATTGTCACCAATTTTTATTCAGGTGTCTCATTGCTCTGTGATCCATGGATTGTTTTCTGCAGGTACCTATTATTGCCATATCAGGCAGAATCATTCTTGGCCTCAAAATTAATTGGGCAATTTCTTCCATACTGTTTTTATTGTATAAACCATTAAGAAACAGGCTTTCAGTTGATCACTCCCCAAATTCCCCTGGAGTTTTTCCTCACCAGTTTTTCAGGTGAAGTATATTTCCACAGCTACTGTGTGTGTCAGTAAAATACATAGAAAATAGGAGAAAAGAAAAATCTGGGAATGTGGGAAGTGCCTCACCTCTGCTCTGTCTTATCTATCATTAAAAAAAAAAAAAGTGAAATAAAATGATTTTATCATTCTTTTGGTGGTGGCATTGTAGAAGACAATTGTGGGACTGTGTCCTGAGCATGTGCTTCCACACTCCAGGAAAGATTGTATGCTGGGAATCAGACTGGCAGCTTCTAAAAGTCTCAGGAAGTACCTCAGGGAAGTGTAAAACTTCTTCAGCTTCCCAGTGGGTGCAAGTTCTGCTCCTCTGGATGTGCCCATCATCCGTGTGACAGGGGATTCTTGGCCAGGAAGGCTCTGGCTGAGTGAGCTCAGGATCAGAAGCTGCACCCTGGGAATACCAGAGCTCTGCAAGGATGCACTGAACTATCCCAGCCCACTGTGGGCTTCATTAGAGATAAAGCTGTGTTTACAAAAGGGATTAAAAGCTTTGGAAAAGCCTTTGGGGAAAGCCTCCCATCCATCCCTGGGATGGGGAATGGCCGTTTTGTGTGTAGAGGCAAATTGTTACAGCACTTACAGTCCCCAGAAAATCACAGAGGAGTCACAGAACCATGGAATGATTTGGGTTGGAGGGACCAGGGAGCTCATACCACTCCACCTCCTGCCATGGGCAGGGACACCTCCCACCATCCCAGTTTGCTCCAATCCTCATCCAGCCTGGCCTTGGACACTGCCAGGGATCCAGGGGCAGCCACAGCTTCCCTGGGCACCCTGTGCCAGGGTCTGCCCACCCTCACAGGGAACAATTCCTGCCCAAAAGCCCATCTAAACTGTGCTCTCTCTCACCCCAGGGCTTCTCTTCTCCAGGCTGAACAATCCCAGCTCTCCCAGCAGAGCTGCTCCATCCCTCTGCCCATCCTGGTGCCTCCTCTGGGCTCTCTCCAGCAGCTCCAGGTCCCTCCTGTGCTGGCCCCCAGGGCTGGATGCAGTATCAGTAATTAAAGAAATTAACTGACATAAAAGAACCTGAGGCCTGTTCCATCACAGAGTATTGAACACACCTTGATGCAGGATGGTAGAACAGTTAAAAAATGCCTGTCATCTTGGAGTTTGGATCATTTCTGTTGTGTTTAAAGGGACTAATTCACTGCCAACTCCCCACTAGGTGAAGATTCAGAGTTTCGGGAGTCTCCTGAAACAGTGTCATTAGAAATGCCAGATGTGTAGCTCCAACATGCTGTAGACTTAGACTCTAATCCAAACATGTCAACAGCTTTCAAGGTGTTTGTGCAGATCAAGGGAGAGGAGCTTTTCACTTCAGCTTTTCCCTTCTGTTCTGCTAATAGGGTTAACACGTGTTTTCCAAGGACAGGGAACAGGATCCTGGTGCAGACAGTTGCTTAGAGGAGTAAAAGACAGACTGAAGTTGGCAGGATATTAAATAAAGTTCGGCACTTTCAGGTTCCTAATCAAGCTTGCAGAAAGTTTACAAAATATTTATGAACTTACCTTTCCTTTGAAAAGACTTTTTGTTTTTGCTGTTGTTGTTCCAAATATAGAACTGATTTTTTTTGATTGTATTTTTCTTCCCTGTTCCAAAGGCTCTGACCTCTCTCATCAAGGCATGACTGTGCTTCAGTTGTTATGCAAGAGCTCTGAGTCATATAAGAAAGGAGAAAAGGCAGCAGACTTTCTCTTTTTTTACTGTTCTTGCAAGAGTCTGACAAGATACAGCTTAACAACAGCTTATTCTTCTGTCTAATTGGGATGCACAGTGGACAAAGTCAGAGATATTTTAAATCAGAAAGTAAGAGAAGTTAAAAACTTCCCTGGCAGGAGAATACAGGACAAGGACAGTTTGAGGACACATTCTATCATCAAATTTTCTCATTGGCAAAACATTTTAGGCACTTTATTCTACTTTTTTTTTTTTTTTTTTCCTTTTTTTACCTCATACATGTCCAGGGTACTCAGACAAGCAGAAATAATGGCCTGTGGCTAATGATTGAAAGGGAATGTCAGAGAGCTGCTAACCCAGACACATGTGCCTTATAACAAATTTCCCTCTTCTCCTTGCTTTCCTACTCCAGCCAGGACAAACAGGAGCCCTGGATATGCTGCCATATCTTGACAGAGAATAACATTAAGGGTTGGGAAGGACCTCCAAAAGTCACTGAGACCACCAAGTCAGGACAGGTACAGTTACAGGAGGTCACTCACAGGCCAGGATTTTTCCAGGATTTTCCCGGATTTTTCCTCCTTTTCCAGCCAGGATTTGCTGTCTCCAAGTATGAAAACATCACAGTATCCCTGTGAAATCTGTGCCAATTTTTCACCACACCGCTGGCAACCATTTTCCCTTCTATCTAATCAGAATTTCCATGTTTTGGCTCGTTCTTGTTGCCTCTTTACCCACTGGAGCACAGCTCTGAGAAGAGGTTGCTCTGTCTCCTCTCCACCCTCCCACCAGGCTGCTCTGCTGGGATCACAGCCCTCCCCTCCCTGTACCACCCCAGTCTGACACTCTGCAGACCTGCTGAGGGTGCTCCCAGTCCTGTCATCACAATATCAGTGCCAATCCCTGGGGGTCATCTCCAGGACTGGCCACCCACTGGCTGGGCTTTGTCCCACCAATCTCCACACCCTGAGATCAGTTTTCCCACCCGTTTTCTGCCCACCTCATGCCTTTATCAATCCCACGGCTCTCTGCTTAGGCCAGAAGATTTTTATGGAAGGCTCTGTCCATGACCTTACTCTAAGAAAGGCACACAACACCCACAGGCCTTCTCTTGTCCTTCTGAGGCTCTGCTCACAGCCCCCAGGAGAGCTCCAAGGGCCCATTTTGGACCCTTTGCTGTTTATGGGGGCTTTGGTCATAGCAGTGTTTCATCCTGGCCACACTGTGGGTCGGTGCTTTCTCTGAAAGTGTGGCTAGAAGAGAAATTAAAATATGATGGACCACTGTTTTTTTGGCTGCCTGATTTCTCTGTCTTCGTGGGAACACATTTGGTTTACAGAGAAGAATATCTCACTGTTCTCTGGAAAAATACACTTCAGAGAAACAAGGCATAAAATTATGCCATAAACAAATATTATCTCAGTATTTCCTATATATTGTATATTATTTATTATGCATAAGATGAGCTGGGCCATGTCTTTCTCTGAATCAGACATGCTTCACATTGTGACCATTCATTATGAGACCTGCAGAGAAAAATTAAGCTTTAAAAATTTGCGGGTTTTATAGTCAGGATATCCAGTGGCTCCTGGATTTGTCGTGTTTTGTCCTTGGTGAAAAGGGCTCTTCTTTTCCCCTGCATCTTATAAATGATTTTGATATGCTTGCAATTTTCATTAAATATGATTAGCAGAGGAGTGTAGGTCAATAAGATTGACCAGGGATGATCTTGATTTAACTTAAGCTGAGAAGAAAGGCGGCAACGCAAATATTGGGAGATGACAAAGGCAGATCAATTGGATTATGACTTTCGGTGCTCTTGGCTGAGTGATTAAAATGACCTGGAGAAGAACTTCCCTCAGCACTGATTCCATTTAAAAGGTGAGGGGAAGGGCTCCCATCATGTGTCAGGAATTGGTTTGTGGCTCTGACGGGCACTTTCTCTCTGTGTCAGGTTATAAGATTAGAGACCCTGCAGGCACCTGTGTTTTAACGGGATTTGAGAAGACATGAAGAACCTGACTCTTACTTTTTTCCTAGATCAGAAGGGATGTT
>VYXF01009504.1:32750-46328 GCA_013397295.1 Polioptila caerulea
AGTCAGGACAGGTACAGTTACAGGAGGTCACTCAGAGGCCAGGATTTTTCCAGGATTTTCCCAGATTTTTCCTCCTTTTCCAGCCAGGATTTGCTGTCTCCAAGTATGAAAACATCACAGTATCCCTGTGAAATCTGTGCAAATTTTTCACCACACCGCTGGCAACCATTTTCCCTTCTATCTAATCAGAATTTCCATGTTTTGGCTTGTTCTTGTTGCCTCTTTATCCACTGGAGCACAGCTCTGAGAAGAGGTTGCTCTGTCTCCTCTCCACCCTCCCACCAGGCTGCTCTGCTGGGATCACAGCCCTCCCCTCCCTGTACCACCCCAGTCTGACACTCTGCAGACCTGCTGAGGGTGCTCCCAGTCCTGTCATCACAATATCAGTGCCAATCCCTGGGGGTCATCTCCAGGACTGGCCACCCACTGGCTGGGCTTTGTCCCACCAATCTCCACACCCTGAGATCAGTTTTCCCACCCGTTTTCTGCCCACCTCATGCCTTTATCAATCCCACGGCTCTCTGCTTAGGCCAGAAGATTTTTATGGAAGGCTCTGTCCATGACCTTACTCTAAGAAAGGCACACAACACCCACAGGCCTTCTCTTGTCCTTCTGAGGCTCTGCTCACAGCCCCCAGGAGAGCTCCAAGGGCCCATTTTGGACCCTTTGCTGTTTATGGGGGCTTTGGTCATAGCAGTGTTTCATCCTGGCCACACTGTGGGTCGGTGCTTTCTCTGAAAGTGTGGCTAGAAGAGAAATTAAAATATGATGGACCACTGTTTTTTTGGCTGCCTGATTTCTCTGTCTTCGTGGGAACACATTTGGTTTACAGAGAAGAATATCTCACTGTTCTCTGGAAAAATACACTTCAGAGAAACAAGGCATAAAATTATGCCATAAACAAATATTATCTCAGTATTTCCTATATATTGTATATTATTTATTATGCATAAGATGAGCTGGGCCATGTCTTTCTCTGAATCAGACATGCTTCACATTGTGACCATTCATTATGAGACCTGCAGAGAAAAATTAAGCTTTAAAAATTTGCGGGTTTTATAGTCAGGATATCCAGTGGCTCCTGGATTTGTCGTGTTTTGTCCTTGGTGAAAAGGGCTCTTCTTTTCCCCTGCATCTTATAAATGATTTTGATATGCTTGCAATTTTCATTAAATATGATTAGCAGAGGAGTGTAGGTCAATAAGATTGACCAGGGATGATCTTGATTTAACTTAAGCTGAGAAGAAAGGCGGCAACGCAAATATTGGGAGATGACAAAGGCAGATCAATTGGATTATGACTTTCGGTGCTCTTGGCTGAGTGATTAAAATGACCTGGAGAAGAACTTCCCTCAGCACTGATTCCATTTAAAAGGTGAGGGGAAGGGCTCCCATCATGTGTCAGGAATTGGTTTGTGGCTCTGACGGGCACTTTCTCTCTGTGTCAGGTTATAAGATTAGAGACCCTGCAGGCACCTGTGTTTTAACGGGATTTGAGAAGACATGAAGAACCTGACTCTTACTTTTTTCCTAGATCAGAAGGGATGTTTAACCAGCAGCTGTATTTGTTTTGAAAGATGCAATTGGATTTAGCCTAATCCCAGAGACAGGGAGAGAGAGCCTGGGTTTATTAGCTGCTCTGGAGGGAGGCACTGCCTGAATCTCGGAGCACTTTGCAGTGCTTCGAGCACTCGGAGCAGCCAGAAAGCTCCGACTGAGTTGTGCTGTTTATTCTATAACAATATGTTCTGATAGATTTCCAAATTGATGATCCAAGGAGCCAGGCACAAACTGTGATTTACAGCACTGTAATGTTGCTATCCATTTCCCCTCAATCAGCGAGGAAATTTAGCACAAAGTGCTTACTTGTATACCAGGGAGAAACTTATTTACATCTACCTCGAAACCCACCCAATTGTAAACACATTGTGGCTGAACACGGGGAAATGAAAAGCACTCAAACATTTTCTCTCAGCAATTTGTGTCTAAGCACATGGTGGAGCCTGTGGTGCAGCTTAATAGGTTATTGAGAATTAGCACAGTGTGGGGAAAGGTCTCTGTGCTTGCATAAATGAACAGCCTTGAACTGGGTTTTAGCAGAGTCATGGGAGACAAGCTTTCAATAAGCAGGATGGGAGGGGTGCTTTTTGCACTGCTCAAAATATTTTACTCTTGCAAGGTTTAGTGAGGAGAAGAGTGTTTGGTCTTTCCAGGGACAGGAAGAAGGAGGTCTCAGCTCACACTGAATTTCTGTCCTTAGTTGTACAAATGGTTCCTTCCCATCTTGTCCATGGATCAGGGGTGACCAGGGATGTTCCAGAAACTCAGCCCTTCTCAAATTGTTTTGAGCTTTTCCCGTTGGAGGAGTCAACAACGGTGTCTCCTAAATGCTTCTGGTGGAAAAAAAATTGAAAATAAATTGAAATAAACCCAAACCCCACCATCTTTCCATTTCTCATGGTTTAGAGAAGGCGTTTTGTGTTTGCTGACATGGAGAGGGTGTGGAAAAAAAGGAAATACTGAAAACAGGAATTGAGAGGGACAAGTGAGGGACTGGAGTGTGAGCAGGGGGGCGGTGTGTGAAAGAGGAAAGGACCTTGAGAGCCCACCCAGTGCCACCCCCTGCCATGGCAGGGACACCTTCCACTGTCCCAGGGTGTCCAAGCCCCATCGAGCCTGGCCTTGGGCACTTCCAGGGATGCAGAGGCAGCCACAGCTTCTCTGGGCACCCTGTGCCAGGGCCTGCCCCCCCTCCCAGGGAACAATTCCTCCCCAATATCCCATCTGACCCTGCCCTGTGGCAGTGGGAAGCCATTCCCTGTGTCCTGTCCCTCCATCCCTCACAAACAGCCTCTCTCCAGGTTTCTTTTCAGCTCCTTCAGGCTCTAGGAGACCACAATGAGGTCACCCCAGAGCCTCTTCTCCAGGTGAAGAATCCCCATTCTCCCAGCCTTTGTTCATTCAGAGCTGTGTCCAGAGACAGCAATGCCCTTAGTGATCCACAGTATTTGCTTTGGTCAAGTTTAGTAAAGAATCTTAAACTTTTTTCTTCACAAAGAAATGCACTTTAGACCAGCTCTCCAGGTTTGTCATAAATTTTGGAATATTTCTAACATGAACTGTTGGAGAATTTGCACCATGGTTTCCATCTGATGTGCATTTTTCCAAATTCTGGAATAATTTAGTTCTCAGTTTTTAATTAAGGGAGTTACTGACAAGAGAATGGCAGATTATTCAGTGCAGCCACCCAAAAATCAAAGATGATATGAACACAGAAGATGTAGACAATAGTTCCACTTTCTCTTCTTTTGGTAATTCAGTTCCAACAGGTTCTTCCTAGCCCTGACTTTCCTGGGTGTTAATTCTTCCCTTCTTTATCCTCCTTGACTCCAGTTATCATCTTGAATGGCACATTTTCCCCCAGCAGCAGCTGCATTTTTGGGAGTGTGAGATGATTTTTTCAAATATATTCACTGCTAATTCCACCAAATTAAATTCCTATAAAATATATTAAAAAAAACAAAAAAAACCCAAAAACCCCCCAAACATACAGCAGGGGAGGTTTTTATGATGACAACATCATAAAGAAGAGGAAGACAAATCAAAATACTTATTTTAATTTTATGACATCCAGCGATCTTATTGTTTCCACGGTTCAAGGAGAGATTAGTTAGCACTGTCTGGAAGACCAGGAAATGTGATTATTTTAATGGACACCACATCTGCACACACAATAAGGCTGGGGAATGGCAAAATAAATCAGGGAAATACTTCCATCAATATCATCTTGAAAGTCCAAATTTTTATCTTTTAGATCAGGTAGGAATACCTCAGGAAGTAAATATTTTCTTCATCTCTCATTTCATTTTTAACAGCATTCTGTGTTTATCTTCTCTCTGTATTGCCTGAGATTATTTCTTTTGAAGAGGGAAGATGGAAAACAAAACCACACATTTTATTTTGTGACTTTCATCTTTTATGGCCTTATTATCTGGATGGCTACATCTCCTTGTGTACTGTGCATATGAGAGGTAAAGTAATTAAAGATTTTAAACCAACTGTGCTTTTAACAAGGAAAGTTATACACACACACAAAGATGGGCTTTATCTCTTATTTTTAAGGGCTCTCTTATTTCCTGAAGAATTAACATGATTCTGCTGTTGATCTCTGGGAGGACACAGGGTGTTTTTAAGGTAACACATGGGCTGAACAACAGAAGAAATCATAATGTGGAGATAAAAGTTGAATTTCTAGAAGTGCCACTGAATGTGCAGCAGTAAAAGTTTCAGTCTTATTCGAGCACAAAGAAGCCAATGGACCAAACAGACCAAACCCCACATGAGCAAGGCCTGGTTTTAAGCTTTTGAACACAATTCTCCTGAGTTCAAACCAGTTCAGCTCAGTTCATACTGAAATTAAGGGTATATTTTGAATTTGAGCACCATCTCATTCAAGAAACAAAGAACCTACATCATATTTTAGGATTTCATATACACTGAAGGTCTAAGGTAGCAGGAACATTTCTCAATGGCCTTTTGTAATAAAAACACATTTCCAGCTCTCCATCAAAAATTTCCCAGTTTATTGATAAAAGGTTGCTATAGGAAACATTTAGGAATGCATTTATCATGAGTCCTGTTCTGGTGCATTCCTGTTTTAAATACACTCTTTACACAGTGAGGAAAATATTTAATGTAAGATGCAATTTTTTATTCTATAATGGCTGCTCTAATTCTCCCTGTTAAATTTGACTTTGCCTTTCCAACTCTGCATGGTGCCCTTTTTGGTGTTTGGAATCTTGTTAACATTTTTAATAGAGTATCACCCCATGAAATTACAGACCCAAGGGGACAAATTAAGGTAAAATAGCAAATAAAAGGATCACTGAAGTGTCATTGAAATTGAAACAAAACTTTTAAAGGAAAAGCCATAAAGAGTTGTTGCTGTGGATTTGACACCCCTGAGTTTTCACAAGTCCTGTTTTCTCTCAATGCTCATTTACACAAAATTACTGAAAACAGGATAAAAAACAATCCCTGCTTATAAACAAACTTAAGTAAGAGCTGTAGAAAGGAGGAGAGGAGGAAGAGAAGAAGGAAAGCAGAGGATGTGTTTTTCTTATTGTGAGTCCTTACGATTCTGGATCAGTCATCTCACCAAATGTGAATTTTCTTCTGCAAAACTACTAGAAAGGTAGTTTATTTATTCATAGGAATAAATTGCTGTAATCTGTCTTAGCTCAGAATTCAGAGCCCATGGGATCTAAATATATAAAAGATTCAAAAAATATCTGGCATTTAAAAATACTTTCAAAAAAATATGTGGCACCTAACAATGTGGGGATATTGATCCAAGGTTGGACTTGATGACCTTGGCGGTCTTTCCAACTTTAATTGTTTTATGGAAAAGTAAAATGCTTTCACAAATCTGTTCTGAACATTTAAAATTTTGATAAAGTCTCCCATTTCTAATATTCCAGTTTAAATTTTCAGTGCTTAACACAAATAGCTAACAAACCTCCAATCATCAGGTATTTGTGTTCTGTACTAGGACTAAACAATTTCAAAAGCAGTTTAATGACTAAATCTTTAACATTATTAAACCCTATTTGTTCTGTGCTATAATACACCCAGGAAAATGCCAGAAGTTGGAAGAGAAAGGAGAACTCCAGAATGCAAAGAAACAAAGAGATTGTGTCAGTCTCCAGTATTTATTCCAGCCTTGTTTGTAGTAAAACACCATTTTTTAGGCAGTGTCTCTTCTCCAGGTGCAACATAAAGTACCTGCCACCCTGTCACGGAGATAGATCACAAACTAAAGAGCCATATGGTTAAATTATTCTTCATTTTCTCCCCCTGTCCTTCCTGCAGCCCATGTTCCCCAGCCAAGGATGGGTGAGAAACCTGCTGCCCATTTACTCTGTAACAGAGCTGAGCAGTGGCGCCTCCATTTATTCTGATTATTTGGGATATGAACCTCCTTTCCCAGGAACTGTAACAAACAAGTGCCAGTAGCAGTAGAGACAAAACTGCTGCTCTTTCCTCTCCCACCCTCGAGTTGCACTGTCAAGAAAACTTCATTCCTTGTGCCAGCCTCTGCTGTTTTTGGGGATGGCACTCGTTCTTTTGTCTCTGGAAGCATGGTGTGGAACCAGGGAGCTGCCAGGGAAACAAAAGGAGGGGTTTTTTCAATGCAGAGCTGCTGACTGGAAACGTGGCTCTGGAATCTGCAAGGCAGGGATGGTTTTCTCCTGTAATAACTCTGAACAGGGCAATTCAGAGATTTCTCCCTCCTACTCTGAGCTGTTGAAACAGGTAACTAACGGCACCCCAGAAAGCATTTTGGAAAAATCTCAACTCTGAGTTGTCAAGGCAACCCCGAAGAAGAGCTTGCTCTATCTGCACGTCACAAAATGATCTTTAGTGTTCTCCCAGCCTTTCGTGTTCCCCAGCACACCTCTCATCGCATCACCCTTGGGGGCCTCAGGAGGGACCTTTCTACTGTGCCAGGAGAAAACCACAGCTCTGATTATCAGGAGCAGTTTCTGACTCGTTAACATTTCCTCTTGCTGCATGCCACTGTTTAATAGCCATTCCCTCCCAGATCTCCTTCCCATTGACCCTCTCTGTCCCATTACCATTTGGAAAAGGTTCCACAGCCCCCCCATCCTGCCTCAGTCCTTGGTGGTGCCTGATGGAAGCTTTTTTCCAGAGGGCTGATCTGTGCCCTTTTACACCTGGCTCCACATCTTAAGGACATGACAGGTTGTCCTTATCAAAGATTGCTGAGCTGAAAATAAGAATTTAGCTTTATTGCAGCTCCCTTTGCCTGTTTTTTGCTGTTAAACACCTCTGCCAATGGCTTTGTTATTGCTACGGCACAGGGAAGCTGGAAGCTGTCAAATGCAGCTGAAAAATGAAAAAATATCACTCTGTTTCTAAATCAGGATCATAATTATGACCAATTCTTTTGGCTCCAGAGATCATCTCCTTTTATCTGAAGCAGGGATATCAGAGCAAGGAAGAACTGCTGATATTTATGGATAGATTCTGACAAAAAAAGGGTTAACGAAATCACCTGATTAGCGGTGCCATATTTATATATTTTAGAAAAAGGGTAATTAAAATGGGGTGCATTTAATTACCATATAAATTCTAAGTTGTCCCAGTTGAGAGTGGGAGGAACATGAGAGAACTATACCATTAAACAATTGAGTAGGAGAGATGATGTACACAAAATGGTTGTTTAATCAGTGTAGGTACAAACTGGTGAGAGCCTGGTGCTGTTTTACAGTGTTTCCACAGTCAGGCTGACTGGTTTGGGTTTTTTTAATTCTCTGTAGGTTTTTTATTTTCCCTTTGCATTAGAACATCCTG
Organism: Polioptila caerulea; assembly: GCA_013397295.1. NCBI lineage: Eukaryota > Metazoa > Chordata > Aves > Passeriformes > Certhiidae > Polioptila > Polioptila caerulea. The sequence continues at coordinate 40,127 of VYXF01009504.1, forward strand.
CATCAGCCGCAATGTGGGATATTTCTGTGCAGCAGTCTCACCTTATCTCCTGCAACAGCATAATGGTATGAATAACTCTGGTAATTGTAGGGCCAGTGACAAAGAGAGGCTGGAGCAGGGCAGGGATTAGAAAGCATCAAGCTGCAAGCACCGATGGAGAGGAAGAATCACATCATTATGGTGTTAGTGATGCTTCCCAGCCTGGAGCCAGCTGCCACAGCAGTGTGGGAAGCAGAGCTGGCTCCGGAGCTGGGTGAAATAACTGCTCCATGCTGCTGCAACCATCCCCTGCTAAATCAGTCAGGGCTCCTAGAGAAAGATTATGGGGATAGCTGAACACCTGCATGAGTGTAGGAGCAGAATCCATAGCTTTGCTCCCGCTTGGGGGCAACTGCATTAGAAGGTGTAAGGATAAGTTATATCCTGTCTGTCTGAAAAAGTCTGTGCCTCAAGTGCCTGAGACATTTCTGGCATCCTTGGATACCTCAGTGAATGTCTTTGTGCTCTCTCAGCCCCCTCCGACAGCTGTTCCTCATTTATCAGGAACTATGGCGCGGATTTTGCTCTGCATATTGGTAACAGAAAGGCATCAGCAGAATTGACACTGCAAATAATGGTGCAAGGGAGAACAAACTGTTACAGCAAATCACAGCAGCAGAGACACACAGAGACACAGGAACTGCCTCAGGCAGAGTGCTGGGGTGTTTATGGGCATTCATGTGTGTCATGGATCATGGAAAGGCTTGGGGGAAGGAACATTAAAGCTCATTTCATCCCACCCCCTTCCACCAGCTCAGGTGGCTCCAAGCCCCGTCCAACCTGGCCTTTGACACTGCCAGGGATCCAAGGACAGCCACAGCTTCTCTGGGCACCCTGTGACAGGGTTTCTCCACCCTCTCAGAGAGGATTTCTTCCCAATATCCCATCAAAGCCACTCTCTGCTAGTGGGAAGCCATCCATTCCCCCTCATCTTGTCCCTCCATCCATTGTAGACAGTCTCTCTCTCTCTCCATATTTCCTGCTGGCTCCTTCACACACTGCAAAACCACAATTAGGTCACCATGGAGCTTCTCCTCTCCAGGTTGAACAATCCCAGCTCTCCCAGCCTTTCCTCCCAGCAGAGCTGCTCCATCCCTCTGCCCATCCTGGTGCCTCCTCTGGGCTCTCTCCAGCAGCTCCAGGTCCTTCCAGTGCTGGCCCCAGGGCTGGGGCAGCTCTGCAGGTGGGGTCTCACCTGAGCAGGGCAGAATCCCCCCCTGCCCTGCTGCCCACACTGGGGGTCAGCCCAGGGCACGAGGGGCTCTGGGATGGGGCAGGTCCAGCTCTCACCCACAGCACCCAAATCCTTCTGCCAGGGCTGCTCCATCTGCTCCTGCCCAGCCTGGATTGATCCCAGGGGCTGTCATGACCCAGGTGCAGCCGTGGTTAAACCTCTGGAGATTCCCAGGGGCCACTTCTGGAGCTTGTGCAGGTCCCTCTGGCTATCATCCTGTCCTTCAGGGGTGTCACCTGCAGCACCGTGCATGTACCATACTGCTGATCTTGAGAATTAGATTAGACCTTTTAAACAGAGAAAATATGTAACAAATCCCCTTTTCAAAGACAATTACACATTGAGATGACCTTTTGTAAGAGGGACTGTGTAATTATTAATTGTGACTGACGGCTTCTTCCCACAGCTGGGAATCTGGTGCACACTCCAGTGCCTGCTCATCACAGTACAGGCTGCTTTTTTAATATTTATCAATGATGCTGGGATGTTTAATGCATTTGATTATTTTAGAAATGTTGGCCTCAAATCTGTTTATTTATTGCTTCCATTTCCCAAGCTGGTTTTGTCACACCAGTCTTTCTGCACCACAATTCAAAGATCCAACAAAGATGTTTATGAGATTTCTCTTCCTTCTTGTTAAGATTTTGTTATCTCAACTTCACCCCCTGCCAGCTCAAGTAATTGAACTAAGTCCTTACTTCTTACCTGGGTTCATTACTCAAAATAGAAGAGGATGATGAAATCCTTGTAAAAACATCAGCGTTTGAAAAGGGTAGAAGACAAAAAGAGAAAGAAAGTCTGCACCCTTCAGTGAAGGAATGTGGTGTGTAACCCTTCTCTGTTGGATAGAACTCAATGATGCTCCCCCTAAATTAGTGAGTGTGTTAGATGTGAAGGGCTTTAGGAAGGATGTATGTTTCTAGGCTTTGAAAAGGAAATAGATTTCTATTTGTGCAGTTCTTCCTTGGTGCTGTTCTCAGTAGTTTGTGTTCGTAAGTGCCAAAGCCAGTTTGGATAGGGCTTGGAGTAACCTTGGATAGTGGAAGGTTTCCCTGCCCATGGCAGAGGATGGTACTGGATGGGCTTTAAGTTCTCTTCTAACCCAAATTAGTCTGGGATTCTTTGTTTAATAAGCACAGAACCTCTGGAAGCCTATGGCAATGGGAAAAAGATGGCTGGAAAAAGCAAACATCACTTGATCTTTGTGAAGGACAAGTAGGAGGGTTTGAGCAAGCGTAGGCTGGTTTGCCCCATGTCAAACCCTGGGAAGGTGACAGCAAATAATCCTGGAACCATTTCCAAACACAAGAAAGATAAACCCAGCAGTCAGTAGGAATTTATGAAGGGTGTATTATGTTTAATTAACCTGGCAGCCTCCATGGGCTTGGTGGATCAGGCAGAGCAGTGGATGCTCCAGGCTTCATCAGCCCAAGTTTGAGCTCCACACAGATCCAGGACACAGCCAGGTCTGTGCAGGGGCCTTGGACACCCATCTGTGTCCCCAGGCTTTGGTCTTTCCCTGCTGCCATCCAGAGCTGGGGAGCCTTTGTGCAGTCACATCTCCTGTGCACACCCTGACAGGTCTTTGCTGTCACCTTGTCCCACCTGGGATTTGCTGTTGGTTGGACACAGAGGTCTGGAGTGTGAGGCACAACACTGGGGAGGCAGTTGGAAATCTGCTGGAATGTGATCAAAGGACCCAGCGCAGTGATTGAGCACATTGCTCAGCCAAGTGGCACCTCCTTACACAAAACTTATCCCTCTTAGGCCCTTTTCCCTTTATTTTCCCATATTCACCCTCTCCAATCCATTTTTTCCCCTGATTTTGGTCCTTCCCTGAGCATCCCTTATGTAGTCTCACACATCTCCACACTGCTCTTAAAGCATGCCATAATAAATTTTATAGTGTCTCCAAATGCCATTCTGTGGCACCCCATAAGTTCTATCCTCCTGTAGGCTGTAATTTCCTTTATTTTTCATGCCTTTCTGGGGACAAATTTTATTTCCTTGACTTCATCTCACATCAGGAGCACAGGGCAGCTCCTTGGTTGTCCCAGCAGGTGCTTTAAGTTCTCCCTGGTTGCTGTCTGTTGCCTTTTCCTTGTGTTTAATGAGATTTACCCTTAGTCAGAGAGCCTGACTCCAAGTCCAGGGAACCAAGAAACATTTCAGCTCAAAATTCACTTTCCACAAGACTTTAATTTTTACAGGAAACTGGTTTTCTGTCTGTAATTAGGAAAATAAAAATGACCTCTGTTGCTTTGAAGCTGGCTAATCCTTCATGGAAACATTGGCAGGTTTAATTCAGGTGGAGGTATTTAGGGTGGTGTGAGTCCAGGCCTGTTTTAGCTCCTGCCATATCAAGAACAGTTTATTTTCTGACCGTGCAGTGGCTCTTATTCCTATTTTACAAGGCAAGTTTGCTTATATAATACTTAAAATATGTATGGTCCCAAACACACAGAGCAAAATCCCTGGGTGTTACTGGTAGTAGAGTATAAAACTACTGAGGATAAACTGGGATGATCCCCACCCTGTCCCTGCCCAGAGCACCTCCAGGCCTTCCTGAGACACCTCCAGGGATGGGCACTCCAACACCTCCCTGGGCAGCCCCTTCCAAGGCCTGCCCACCCTTTCCATGGAGAAATTCCTCCTGATGTCCACCCTGAGCCTCCCCTGGCCCAGCCTGGGGCCGTTCCCTCTCCTCCTGTCCCTGTTCCCTGGGAGCAGAGCCCGACTCCCCCCGGCTGTCCCCTCCTGGCAGGAGCTGTGCAGAGCCAGAAGGGCCCCCCTGAGCCCCCTTTGCTCCAGCCTGAGCCCCTTCCCAGCTCTCTCAGCCCCTCCTGGGGCTCCAGCCCCTTCCCCAGCCCCGTTCCCTTCCCTAGACACGTGTGAGATGTACAATGAAGGGAATGAAAGCAGAGAAAAATTAAGTACCTAGCAGAAGATATGTCTAACAAAATATTTAGACTAGTCAGTCATTATCTCATAATTAATAAAAAAAAGTCCAAAGAAAAGCAAATGAAAAGTTGTCTTTCAAATAGATATTAAAATGCTAATGTTTCACGCTTCTAATGAAGGTTCTAATAAAAGTGGAAGATGAGAGTGATTGTAACGTGTGAAATACCAGTTCCCATTTTAGTTGTCATTTTAACAACATCATTTTGTGGTTCTGTCAGCTTGTTGGAGCTCAGTTGATCCCAATGTATTTCATTTCCTCGCTGAGTGTCTGCCTGTGTGAGGTAATATTGTTCCAGTGTGAAGTGTCTTCATCTCTGTGCAAGTGCTTGAATTGATCTTTAATCTTTTCTCCAAATGAATTTTTCAAAATTATTTTTGAATGAGCTTTTAGTGCCCGTGAAAGGTGTGAGATGTATTTATTCACATTTTTCCTCTTTTTTCCTCTCTGAGACATGACATGAGATGCATATCTCATTCCAAATGACAACTTTCTAGATAAAAAAGTCTCTCCCATTATATCTGAGGCTGCAGTAGTGCAGATTTCCCCATATTAGCTATTATAACCCAGGCTATTAAATATCTCAGCACCTCACATCTGTAAATGTTTCCTATGGGCTAAATAACTTTGCAAATGACTTTGCACATTCATGAGAATTCCAGACCCACCTTCTTCCACTCTGTCATGTTCAGCTTTAAATTTGATTTGCTTTGCATTCCTTCTCCCTTCTGACTGGCACTGATTTCAGTCATTCTACAGCAAAGAGTCTTGCCTATGAAAATATGAAGTGAAATTTCTATATTGTTTCAAAGGGGCAACAGGAGAAGTCCAGGGAGTTTAAGGCTGTCATAGTAGAGTTTGGCTTTAACTGCTAAAAACTGTATTCCATATGGATATTGTCCTGTTTGGCGGTTCAAGAGGGGACAAAACCCATAAAGAATCCCCAAAACACACGGAAAATTCTTGTTTATTTATTTATTTGCTCATTTATTTAAGAGGGCATCCAGCTGCCAGTGGCCAAGGAAATACAACAGCATTAATGGATTTTACTAGGATCACAGTTCGAGAAGACTGAAATGTTATCCTTTCCTGAAAATTTCCTGTGACCATCACAACACCTCCCTGCTGCATTTTTATTTTTTTTCATTACACAACACGGTCTTATGCAGAAACCATTTATCTATATTCAGAGAACAAAGAGGGGAAATTTCTATTAATCTAGGAGAATGAAAAACAAAAGAGCTAAGTAATGGAATTTCAGAACCCCAGAATGGTTTGGGGTGGGAAGGACCCAAAGCCCATCCAGGCCACCCCTGCCATGGGCAGGGATACCTCCCACCATCCCAGGTTTCTCCAAGCCCCATCCAGCCTGGCCTTGGACACTTCCAGGGATCCAGGGGCAGCCACAGCTTCTCTGGGCACCCTGTGCCAGGGCCTGCCCACCCTCCCAGGGAACAATTCCTCCCCAATAGCCCATCTAAACCTACTCTCCTCCACTGCAATATTCACCATTAGGTCCTTTGTAATTTCCCAGTTTCAACTGGAGCTGTGTGAACAATTCAGCCATTTTTGAAATTGTACTCCAGCAGCTCATCTCCAGAGTTTTTTCCTTTGCCTTTTGAATGGTGTGAGTTCTCCTGTGGTTTACTCTGCAAATGATGACATTCTTAACTATGGTGGAAGGAAAACCTTTTTCCTAATAAGCCGAGTATTTTCACACCAGAGTTCTTGATTCTAAGCTTGGTGTTGCACATGTCTGATGTGCACGAACCTCTGCATTTATCAGTGGGCCCTCAAGCCTGATTTTAGAAGGTGATTCTCTCATGAGTGTGCAAATATCACAGGAAATAGACACAAAAAATTGATTCCCTTGGATTTCTTCTTCTAATTTTCCACCCATCTTTCTGACTTGTAATTATCTATAAATAAATTTCAGCCTTTAGCAAAGCCTGCCCCAACTTTACAGCAGT